>JAJJMB010004170.1:429242-505176 GCA_023531105.1 Papaver atlanticum | reverse complement strand
CATTAGATCAATTCTAACCAAGACCAAAAACTAAAACATATTAAAAAAACTCATTTTATCCAACATGTAATGTTCTCATCATCATATTATAAGGCTACTACGTATGCAAATTCTGGAGTACTTCACTTTGTAGCTATGGATTTGTGAATTAAATAATCATCTTAATATGTTATTAATTTGATAGTATTAATGCATTTGAATAAGATATTTTAGATGCTAACTTCACTGAAAATGAAGTACTACATGATATTAAAGATCTTGGTCAGGATAAAGCACCGGGTCCTGACGGTTATCCTCTTATGTTCTTCTCAAAGTGCTGGAACTATTTAAAGACTGACATCATGGGTACAGTTCAAGAATTCTGTGAAGCTGTTAGTATCGATGTTAAACATAACTCCACTTTTATTGCTCTGGTACCTAAAAAGTGTCATGTTGAGTCTATTAAAGATTGTTGACCTATTAGTTTACTTACAAACACCTAAAAGATTGTGGCTAAAGTTTTGGATACTAGATTAAAACTAGTTATGCCTAAGCTTATCTCCCCTGTACAATGTGCTTACACAGAAGGGAGACGGATTTTTGATGGTAGTTTAATTGAAAATGGTTTAGTTGACTCAAGATTAAAATCTGGCAAGTCTGGGATTGGCTGCAAGATTGATCTAGAGAAAGCTTTTGATAGGGTCAATTGGAATTATTTGGAGTTTGTCCTGAGGAAAATGAGGTTTTGCTACAAGTGGTGTAAGTGGATCAGATTTTGTTACTCCACTTCATCCTTTTCTGTATTAATTAATGGATCTGCTTTTGGTTTCTTCAAAAGTACAAGAGGAGTTAGACAAGGTTGCCCAATCTCTCCTTTACTTTTGAATATTGCTATGGAAGGTGTTAGAGGACTGCTCGGTCGAACTCGCAAGCGTTTCTATCTCAAGCTTGTTTGTCAAGTTTAGGTGATCAAAACTATAAGTCTTGATTTCTAGTCTACTTATAGCTATGTCTCGGATTAGGATAGAATGTGTGGTTGAGCTTTAGACTTCACGACGTTCATCGATTGAAGAAGAAGATCTACTGAGGAGAGCTTGGAGGAACTTCATCAACAAAAGGTATGTTGTGACTAAAACTTATCTATCACTCAGAAGTCTATTCTATTTTATCTCCTATTGAGACTAAGTCGTATAGCTATATAGACTTTTACATTACACAAATTTGATATTTCGAGCTGAGTTTAACTCGCTTATATATTTCTCGAAATATGTATTGGAAGCTTTTTGCTTTAGCTACGTTCATCATTATTCTTGACAAGTTTAGTTGGAGACAATTTATTTGTTGGAAACTAAATAATAAGTCAAAAGATGATCATGTGAAAATTTCCTTGAAACATCTTACATGATTTGTGTGAGACAGTCATTTTATGTCGACTCAGAATCTTTCGTATTGATCATTCGATCACTTGAAAATTACTTATAAGCTAATAGTTTTTGTGCGACAGCTATTGTCGTCTTCTAAGGATGTTTCAATGGTTGAAATTGGAGTTTAGAACAATTAACCATTGCCTGGATATTACACAATATGCATACCAGTATGTAAACTATTGTGGTATGATTCAGGTCCGGAAACCAAGTTTGCATGCCAGTATGCGAACGATTTTAATTGTTAAAGTCCGGGAACCTAGTATGCATACCAGTATGCGAATGGTTCTACCTGAGTTAGGTCCGGGACGACAGTATGCATACCGGTTTGCGAACTGTCGGACAAGACCAAAGTCGGAACTTAAGTTTGCGTACCCGTTTGCAATCTAAGTGGTTAAAGTTCTAAAATCTGTTTAGTATGATTTCATACTCATGAAAAAAATACAATTATAAATTAAGGAATGCAATCTTTGCAAACAGTGGCTTAATATTTATGAATAAGTACTTTGTACAATCATGATTCAAATCCGATTTTGTTTCAATTGTGTCTTATATACTTCTATGAGAATAAAAAAATTTAAAAAACTCTATGAGTAACACAATTAGATTCATTTGATTATCATTTGATCTAGAAGTGTTATATGAATGTGGTTAATACAAAAGTGTTCATATGGCTAACTTCGGTTAACTGTTATTGAGCCAACTCAATATACATGTTTAGGTACGGTTACCAATGTCTAAATGAAGGTATAATTCATTTGTGTGTAACAAGCTAAGACCATATAGTGGTGGAGAGATATTGTTTTGGTTTTAAGCAAACTTAGATCGAATCTAAAATCAGGTTTTCATCTAACGGTGAGTATTTATTGCTTTGTTTCTAAGCTATCAAACCCTGATTTGAAGACTGTATAAGGGAAAACTCTAGCAACTGGAAAACCTAATCCCCACGTACACTTCTGTGCGATACTAGTTGCGACTAGAGTCGATTCTCCTTTAACCTAGGTTTTTCCTAAAACTATTGTAGGTTAATGACTTAAAGACTTCATTGGGATTCTGAAGCCAGACCCAACTATTTTATCTGTAGTTGCGTGTTCTGATCTTACTTGTTCTATCGTATTGAGTACTATCTTCTCTAAGATTTTCTCGAGATTTATCTCCGATATGTAAGATATAAAAAGTAATCACAAAGCTCTTCGTCTCATTCTTTGTGATTCCACAATAATTTCTTCTACTACCACAAGTAGTGAGCACCTGCGATGCACATTGGAAACATTAATTTTTCATTCCATTTATGAAATGTGGTACTTTCATTTTACTTTTCAATTTAGCCTAATATTAGGTAAAAATGGAAAGAAAATAATAATAATTAAAGTATCACTTTTAATGAAACGGAGGTAATCTTTCGTATTGAAACTAAAATCTATAGATTCTTCTAAGTAATTTTATAGTATATAAATTGAAGTATTTGAGCATTATATAGTCAACATATAAAAAGTACATAAGCTCTTTCAATTTACCTTAAATTATAACTATTTTTTCGGAGAACTATAAGTACATTAAAAAGTAAAAATTTGATATGGTTGTTTATACTCGTTGCGTAGGTGATTGAAAGAGCTTTCCAAATATATAAAATTCACAAAAATCCGACGTACCATTTGGAAGATACGAAGTTTTAAAATATTTATCTTTATTTTTATATAAATGACATTTCTCTAAATAAACGATTTCAAATATTATTATTTTTAAGTCCCTATACCATTAAGTATTTCAGTCCTTATTTGTATTTGTTAACTAAACAGTTCCTATTTTGTTTAACATTTTAGTCCCTAATCCGTTTGGTTAACCAAAATCCGTTTGGTTAACCATTTACCGTTTGGTGAACCAAAAAAAGAGTAAGGATTTCAATTAAGCTTGCTTTCCTTAAAGAGGGGAAGATATAGTTAAGTTATTTTGAGGTGATTGATATTTTTAGGCAGTTCTTCGGGAATATAAGACCGGATTATCAATTGGTTCCTATTCACCTTGATTTATCAAAAGACGGAACAAAACTTCATAGGTATATCCGTGGGAAACATATTTATCTATCAGAATATACTTATCTGTATGAGACAGATTTGTCTATAAGTCTTCGACTTTGGGTCGTAGAAACTCTTAGTTGTGGGAGAGATCAGCTAAGGGACTCAAGTGCGTAGAGTCCTGCTGGGATTCAGAGAGTAAGGAACGCGACCGTACCTTAATCGGTGTGAGACTTGGTTAGGGCTCAACTACATTCCAGTCCGAATTTAACTTGTAGTAGGCTAGTGTCTGTAGTGGCTTACAGTGTGGTGGTCAAATCTTGACTAAGTCCCGGGGTTTTTCTGCATTTGCGGTTTCCTCGTTAACAAAATTTATGGTGTCTGTGTTATTTCTTTTCCGCATTATATTTGTTTATATAATTGAAATATCACAGGTTTTGCGTAGTTCAATCAATTGGTAATTCCAACCTTTAGTGGTTGATAGAAATTGATTGACACTTGAACATTGGTCTTTGGTACCGTTAAGTTATTCTCATGCCAATCAGTTCACTGATTCCATCCTATTGATTTGCTGATTGATTTGAGAAAGAGATATAACTCTTGGATATCTTTCCTTGATTGAGTCTGACTGTCTAGTTGATTCTCTTAGAATTATATTTGAGTTAGTCCATACAGATTGCCGAACGAAATATTGGGTGTGGTTGTTAGACCCCTTCTTTTTCAATTGGTATCAGAGCAGGCAAACATGCTAATACCTAATAAGTCTGTGTTTATAGCAATTTGACTCTATGGACAGAAGTGCTATCTCTATAAATGTACCGCCAGTCTTCGATGGCTCGAATTACTTATGGTGGAAAATTGCTATGCGTGCCTTTATCCAAGCGCGTAATTTTCAATCAAGGGTTCGTGTTGTTAATGGCTATGATCCTCCAATGGTTACAGTCGACGGTGTTACTGCTCCAAAGGATATTGGTGCATATGAACCTGACAAGATTCTCGCTGCAAAGCAAACTTATGACGGTTTAAATACGATCATTCATGCCATTACCCCAAATCTTCAGCACCATGTGACCACATGCAATAAGTCTAAAGATGCTTGGAATATTTTAGAAACCGTATTTGAAGGGAATACCTCTAAAAAGGAAGCTAGGATTCAAAACCTAAATTCTGATTGGGAAAACCTTCGTATGGCTGACGAAGATTCATTTGATGAGTTTAATCACAAAGTGTCTGAAATTGTTAATGCTTCTTTTGCATTAGGCAAGACTATTCCTGAATAGGACATTGTGATGAAAATTCTCAGATCGTTGCCAGCTAGATACGATTCTCAGAAACATGCCATCGTTGAAGGAAATAACCTTGAAACACTTTCCAGAAATACTCTTGTTGGGAAGTTAAATATCTTTGATCATGAGCATACATCCAAATATGGAAAGGATATTGCTTTCAAAGCACAAAAGAACACTAAAATACTTGATAAAAGTAAAAGTGTTTGCAACTCTGTAGTTGATCCTATTGAGACTGATTCATCAGATGAAGATCTTGACAACTCAGTCTCACTGATCACAAGACAGTTTAGAGATCTTCTTTTGAAGAGAAGTAAACAGTTCATCAGAGATAAACCCAGGTCATCAGTCAAACCTCATGATCGCGCCCCTCCTAAGAACAGGGACACTTTCGACACTGATGATGAGGATATGCCACAGTGGTTCAAGTGTAAAGGTTTTGGTCATTTTGCCAATGAGTGTCCAAATCGTAGAAAATACACTGGTAACAAAGGTCTTGCTGCAACTCTTGATGAAATGTCTGATCACTATGATTCAAATGAAGATGAAAAATCAAGTGTAGCACAACTTGGCGAAAATATTATTTTGATAATTGTAGCAATACATACATCAATCTTGATATTCTTCATGGAGAAACTTCTTCGACCACTTTGGAGGATAAAATGGATTTTACCTTGTCTACTGAAAATTCTATCTCACATGTTTCAGGTACTTCAATTTGTTTAGCGGCATGCTCGGGTCATGTAATCTCTAATTGTTTTAAGTAAAAAAAAAACAAGATATGTCAACAAACTTCAACGGAGAGTAAATCGATTAGCAAACAAGCTCAAACTTGTTCAGAAGTTGAATGCATCTGAGGTATGTAAATTTAACTCATCCCTAAAGAAGTTAATTTCTAAAGAAAAAGACAGACCTTTACAGAAAAGAACAAGGTCTGAACGATCTATGAAAAAAGTACAGAGAATTCCTTACAGGGATTACATGGTGGAAAGATTATTGTTCACCGCAACACAGCCTAACTGTGTTGAAAGTGCATCTTGTCTCATATGCCCGATTTCAAAGAGACAAGAGTTATGCACAGACCGGGTTTTAGGAAAAGAAAATTCTTAGTTTTTTTTATTTTCTTTTTTGGAAGTGTGTTGATCTTTTCATATTCTAAATTGGTATTGAAAAGGTTTTCCCTGTTTATTTATTAAAAGAGGGTTAAAATCAACAATTTTACCTTTTTAGGGTTGAGAGTTGCGTGTACATGAATCCTATTTACTATGTATATAGGTTTCATAACCCTACATTCCTTTTTCCTTCCCTGAAAATTGTTTTTATCAAAAGACTACTTGTGGAGCTAGTTTTGTGTATTTCTCTCAGAATTCCATAATTGAATGGAGACTCCAAGCATCATATCTTCTGATGAAAAAGATGTTAATATGATTGTTAAGCCATCAACCATAAAGGAAAGAGATAAATCTCATTCCTCTACAACCTTGAAGAGAAAAATGAAGAATATGAAGAAACCAAGGGCTAACCCCTCAAATCGTAAGAAATTTTCTTGTAAAGACCCTAAAACTCGTCAATGCTATTAGACCAGTCAAGTGACGAATTAGCCGATAATGACTCGATTAGTTTAACGCGAACGTTAATTAATAGAAATTAATCTAACAACGATTTAGATACGAAACTAGTGTCGTTAGATAGATCTCGAAAAGTTACGCAGAATGGACTACTCGAACGTGTCAATCGGGTACCAGAAAAAGAAGATATCTTCAGATATTTACGAAGGGTAAAATTGTCTTTTCCCATTATAACCGCCTGGCTGCCCTTATCCGTTTGTCGGGTGCCTTTTACATTTTGATCGGTCTTATCCCAAGACCAGATCGAGAAGAAATCATTTCTCTATTTTCTTTCTCGTTTCTTCTTCTTTCTTCCTCTTCTTCTCTGTTGTTTCCTGCTGGTGATTCTGTAAGATGATTCGAGTGTTTTTGAGACCGGAAACTTAAGGGAAAACATCAAGAGTGGATTGATGGTGATATTGTTATATTTGTTTGAGCACGGGATGAAGAGGATAGTGTTGCTGTCGTAATTGAGTTAGGGTTTGGATATTTAGGTTTGGTTTTGATTGGAATTGATTCGTAATCGAGTTGTTAACAGTTATGAGACGAAGGGGTTGATGTTTAATTGAAGTTGTAGAGTCATTTTGATGATTGAATCAAAGTTAGGGTTTCATAAGAAGTTCAAAATAGAACCAAAAGATAAAGGTGTTAGTCTAGGGGATTGAATTGAATGATGGATCTGATAGTATTGAAGAGTTTGATTGATATTTGAGTTTGAATTAGAGATTGAAGATAATTCGGGTTTATGTTCTTCAAGAAATACAAATTAGAGTTTCAGCGGATTTGGTTTGGTGAATTAACAATTCAAAGGAAGCTAGTTAAATGGTAAGTCTATATGTTGTTTAAATTCCGTATTTAGAGTTGAATTGGTGAGTTGTTGGTGTTCTGAGAATCAAGACAAAGTGAAGAAGAATTCAATTCCAACTGCTTGGGTAAGATTATCAGAAGGTATTTATCTTTCTTAGTTAACTTGGAAAAGTGGTTCATTTTTATTGAGTGAGTTTATATGGTTGTTTGAGAAACTTGGTGTTTAGAAGGGTATGGATTGGAATTGTGAATTGTATTGAATTACAGGGAGAAGGAGAAGTAAGTGGAGTTGGTGAACTGTGGAAGTTGTTGAGTTGCATATTAAAGAGTAGTGGTACATGGAGGTGGAGATAATGTTATAACTGAGTCATGCTGGGGTTGAGGTCTGATAGTGTAGATGTGTATGTGTATTGGTGGTGGAGCTATAATTGTAATTGACTTGTATTCAAATGATGGTTTTGGTCTTAGTTAGAGTGGAAACTACAGAACTGAAGGAAGAGGTGTGTTGGTTTGCTGTTAAAGCTAAACTATTGGTGGCTGGTGTTGGTTGTGTTAAGCTAGACTGAAATATGGTAGTATGCAATGTCAATAATGTTGCAGGGAGTGGTAGTGTTTAAGATTGAGTTGTGATGCTGAGAGTGGAGTTTGCTGTCGAGTTGCTGGTGGTAATGAAGTGATTGTTATTGAGATGTATTAGGTGAAGGTACAGGTTTTGTAGTATGGATAGAGTAATGGAACTGTCTGAGATACAAGTGTAAGTAAGGGCTCTAATGTTTGTGTTGAACTGAGCTTGAGTGTGCTTATGAGATGTTTGAGCAGAAGTTGATTGTAATGCTGTTAGCTGTGGTCTTAGTGAAATCCTGCAAGTGCAGCTCAAGGTAAAACTTGTATTACTGTTGTATTGAAATTGTAGAACTCTTTTAGAATGAATAATTTGTGTATTGATTAACTGAATAGAACCAGGTTGGTTGTGTTCTTGTGGCTGCTATAGAGTTTAGATCTGTTAGTCATTCCAGTCAGTTTAGCTGACTCAGTATATCTGACTGAGTCAGATCTGTTGACTCACCGATTTAGCGATTTGATTCGTTTATCCAGTTGACCGTTGACATGACCTTGACCTTTACCTTTGACTTGGACCTAGAAGTTGACTGTTGGTTGACTTTTGACTGTCAATTTGACCGTTAGTGACTGTTTGTTGACTAGGATGAACCCTATTTTCCTAAATTGATGTTTTGGACCTCTTATGGTCTGATTTAGCCCTTGGTTCCTCTACAAAGTTGTATATATTCATGAGACCTGGCTAAATGGACTATAGAACCAATCTAATTGAATTAGTAAACCTTAGCTATGATAAAAATAGAGAATGAAAAAGGTGTAGAACCATATATAGACTTAGAACAATTAGATAGAACTATATGATTCTTGTTTTGAGCCATTTTGGCTAGTTTCTTAGACTTCTTGTGTGACTAACAGTTAGTCTATATTCACAACGATCGATTCAAAGGACGAACCAGTGGATCGCGGATCTCGAGGTAGGCGTGACCTGTCATCAAAAGAGGTGGGAATTTACATTTAACTCTTTTGTGATTATAGGTGTTTTCTTTTACCAAAATTTATGTTTAACAAATTCATGCATTGTCTGATTATGTATTCCATGCATTGTTTTATTTAAAATTTCGAAAGTACTGTTGTTTCTTTTAATCTTTCCATTTCTTGGAAAGGAATTGTAATGCCTTGTTTGTCTTTATGAATGTTTGGGAAATAAGAATTTCCATTTGATTGTTTGGGAAATAAGAATTCCCATCTGTGGTGTATAGGATACTGCTCCTTCATTTATACCTACTTACTTTCAGCTTTTATGCACTATGTCTAGGGCGATACACCGCAATATTACTAATGAGTGTGGTTAGCACGAATATTATACATTGTTTGAAGAAGGAGTTAGTTCCATATATATGATTGTTTATTTCTATGAATTGGTTGTCTTTTAATGTTTAGGAAAAGCATGTATTGTTTTTCAAATCATTTAAGTGATTACTTGAAAGTTAAATGTTATTTCTACTGGGCACCCCTTTTAGGGATGATGTGCTCACCCATTCCCAATTTCAGTTTCAGAGACAGATCAGAGTTGCGCAGCGGAAGCTTCTAGGAGTTTAGTCTGTTAGTTGATTAACTTCGACTATGTTTATTATGTTGTATATTTTATGTGTAAACCAAATGACTATTATATATGTATCATTTGAGAGGAATTCTCTTATATATATGTTTCAGAGCGGGGCTAATTTTTGGGTTAAGTGTTGTAGCAGATTTCTTAATTGAATGCTTAAGTATAAGAATTAGATCTTTAGTGCCTCTTTATTTAGTTAATCTCTTGGATTAGTCAGCTGCTAGCTTTGGGGGCACTACAATGTTGGTATCAGAGCTCATTATTAGATCTTATATGGGCGATAATAGGAATAGCCAGTGCCAGTTAGTAAACTAGATTAGTTTAGAACTGGGTTGGGTTGTGAGATAAATCTTAATCACTAAAAGCTATCAATAATTAAAAGATTTATTTGATTAATTGATTTGTTTGTTTGGTTGTTTGTATAGGTAATGAAGCAAAAATTGTAGGGTACACCAATAACTTTAGCTAATAAAGATTAGAGAATAATAAGTCTAAAAAGTGTGATCACGTAAACAATCCAATAATATAAAAATAGTGAAATCAGTATTATTGATATATCTTAAAAATCACATAGAAACTTATTGAGCACCTTGACTTATACGTAGAGCCAACAATTTATAATTACATAAGTGCTAATAATATTTTCGGGACTCAACAATAGTTGTAAGAGTAGTTAGAATAATAGTTCAACCATCAATGTTAATAATAAAAATATTATAATAGTAATTGTAAATAAAAATAATAGTAATAATAATTTTAGGAAAGTAATGTTAGCATTTATCAATTCATATCATACTAAACTTGACTTGACTAAAATTTCAATAAAGATATATAACGATAAAATAATAATAATTATGATTAAATAGCTATGGAAAATTATTAACGCTTATTTACGGTTAAGTTTTATTAACTAAACTAATGACAAATTAGAAATATATGTTATTTTTAGTCAACTTGTTAGGCGTTAGAAGAAAAAAGATGAGGATATAATATATAAAATAAAAAGACTCAACTTGTTAGTAACTTTGTACCGAAATTATCTTTAAATCTAACAAATGACTCGGTAAATCCTTAAAATGAAACAAATATACATGTAGTAGTAATAATAGTATTTGGATGTTTAATGTAATATTAGTATTAAAAGGAAATGAATTCGTATATTAATAGGATACTATACATTAATAGCAAAATCTAAAGACTATTAAGATATATTGTAATTTTATGCAGACTCAAACTTAAACCATATTAAATTACCAACGCCAATCTTTAACAAAATATAGTATACGGATTCGAGATGAATAAATAAAAATCTGTTATATCAATCTTTACGTGAATGTAGAATTATATTTAAAAGGTTGAGGCTTAGTGTACCAGCAGGACTATCAACTTAAGAATAATGAGAATAATAACACAGTTGATAAAAGTATTTGAGTAATTAAATTAGTAGGAAATTTATAATAGATAATATCTGGAAAATTTATATATGGTATTACAGTAAAGTTAAAATTATCAAATATTATAAATTGACGTAAAATCGAATTGGGATTACTTATATTGGTGAAATAAATAAATAAATAAATAATTCAGATAACTAAATTGCTTAAAATGTTATGAAATATGTATATATTCTATGAAGTAAAATTTTAAATTACATCAGTTAAGATGGAAGTTAAAGACTAATTGATCTTAATAAATAATATTTAGTTAATCCAGCACTAGGGAATAGTGAGGTTGGTAATTCTGATGTGTTCGGGTGATATTTGTTACGTAGGAAGGCATTGTCAGGCGTCGCGAACCTAGACAGGACAACTGCATTCTTGTATCACTAGGCATAGAAGGAAGACTTGCTTCTATTAGTGAACTGATAGATCCCAAATTTTACTTAGAAACTTTATTATAGAGTATCTTCTGTCGTAATTAGAACCATTATCTTATTGTAATAGAAATTAGTCAATTGAACCTAGAGCCACAAATTTTAGTTGTATAAAGCCTTATAGGTTTGTGCTTTGTTTCTTGTTGTTTGCGCTTAGACAAAAGATAGGATTTTTCTTTAAGGTGGGGAGTTTCTGAAGACCAGAAAGATGGTTCGATTTTCGAGGACAAAAATGTATAAGGTGGGGAGAATGTAAAGACCCTCAAGCTCGTCAACGCTATTAGACCAGTTAAGTGATGAATTAGCCGATAATGACTCGATTAGTTTAATGCGAACGTTAATTAATAGAAATTAATCTAACAACGATTTAGATACGAAACTAGTTTCGTTAGATAGATCTCGAAAAGTTACGCAGAATTGACTACTCGAACGTGTCAATCGGATACCAGAAAAAAAAAGATATCTTCAGATATGTACGAAGGGTAAAATTGTCTTTTCACATTATAACCGCCTGGCTTCCTTATCCGTTTCTAGGGTTCCTTTAACATTTCTATCGGTCTTATCCCAAGACCAGATCGAGAAGAAATCATTTCTCTATTTTCTTTCTCGTTTCTTCTTCTTTCTTCCTCTTCTTCTTTGTTGTTTCATGCTGGTGATTCTGTGAGATGATTCTAGTGTTTTTGAGACCGGAAACTTAAGGGAAAACATCAAGAGTGGATCGATGGTGATGTTGTTGTGTTTGTTTGAGCACGGGATGAAGAGGATAGTGTTGCTGTCGTAATTGAATTAGGGTTTGGATATTAAGGTTTGGTTTTGATTGGAATTGATTAGTAATCGAGTTGTTAAAAGATATGGGGTTGATGTTTAATTTAAGTTGTAGAGTCATTCTGATGATTGAATCCAAAATTAGATTTCATAAGAAGTTCAAAAAAGAACCAGAAGATAAAGGTGTTAGTCTAGGGGATTGAATTGAAGGATGGATCTGATAGTATTGAAGAGTTTGATTGATATTTGAGTTTGAATTAGAGATTGAAGATAATTAGGGTTTATGTTCTTCAAGAAATAGAAATTAGAGTTTCAGCGGATTTGGTTTGGTGAATTAACAATTCAAAGGAAGCTAGTTAAATGGTAAGTCTATATGTTGTTTAAATTCCGTATTTAGAGTTTAATTGGTGAGTTGTTGGTGTTTTGAGAATCAAGACAAAGTGAAGAAGAATTCAATTCCAACTGCTTGGGTAAGATTATCATAAGGTATTTATCTTTCTTAGTTAACTTGGAAAAGTGGTTCATTTTTATTGAGTGAGTTTATATGGTTGTTTGAGAAACTTGGTGTTTAGAAGGGTATGGATTGGAATTGTGAATTGTATTGAATTACAGGGAGAAGGAGAAGTAAGTGGCGTTGATGAACTGTGGAAGTTGTTGAGTTGCAGATGAAAGAGTAGTGGTACATGGAGGTGGAGATAATGTTATAACTGAGTAGTGCTGGGACTTGTATTCAAATGATGGTGTTGGTCTTAATTGGAGTGGAAACTACAGAACTTAAGGAAGAGGTGTGTTGGTTGGCTGTTAAAGCTTAACTGTTGGTGGCTGGTGTTGGTTGTGTTAAGCTAGACTGAAATATGGTAGTATGCAATGTCAATAATGTTGCAGGGAGTGGTAGTGTTTAAGATTGAGTTGTGATGCTGAGAGTGGAGTTTGCTGTCGAGTTGCTGGTGGTAATGAAGTGATTGTTATTGAGATGTATTAGGTGAAGGTACAGGTTTTGTAGTATGGATAGAGTAATGGAACTGTCTGAGATACAAGTGTAAGTAAGGGCTCTAATGTTTGTGTTGAACTGAGCTTGAGTGTGCTTATGAGATGTTTGAGTAGAAGTTGATTGTAATGCTGTTAGCTGTGGTCTTACTGAAATCCTGCAAGTGCAGCTCAAGGTAAAACTTGTATTACTATTGTATTGAAATTGTAGAACTCTTTTAGAATGAATAATTTGTGTATTGATTAACTGAATAGAACCAGCTTGGTTGTGTTCTTGTGGCTGCTATAGAGTTTAGATCTATTAGTCATTCCAGTCAGTTTAGATGACTCAGTATATCTGAATGAGTCGGATCTGTTGACTCACCGATTTAGCGATTTGATTCGTTTACCCAGTTGACCGTTGACATGACCTTGACTAATTGACTGACCTTTGACTTGGACCTAGACGTTGACTGTTGTTGACCTTTTACTATCAGTTTGACCGTTAGCGACTGTTAGTTGACTAGGATGAACACTATTTTCCTAAATTGATGTTTTGGACCTCTTATGGTCTGATTTAGCCCTTGGTTCCTTCTACAAAGTTGTAGATATTCATGAGATTTAGCTAAATTGACTATAGAACCAATCTAATTAAATTAGTAAACCTTAGCTATGCTAAAGATAGAGAACGAAAAAGGTGTAGAACCATATATGGACTTAGAACAATTAGATAGAACTATATGATTCTTGTTTGAGCCATTTTGGCTAGTTTCTTAGACTTCTTGTGTGATTAACAGTTAGTCTATATTAACAACGATCGATTCAAAGGACGAACCAGTGGATCATGGATCTCGAGGTAGGCGTGGCTTGTCATCAAAAGAGGTGAGAATTTACATTTAACTCTTTTGTGATTATTGGTGTTTTCTTTTACCAAAATTTATGTTTAACAAATTCATGCATTGTCTGATTATGTATTCCATGCATTGTTTTATTTTAAATTCCGAAAGTACTATTGTTTCTTTTAATCTTTCCATTTCTTGGAAAGGAATTGTAATGCCTTATTTGTCTTTATGAATGTTTGGGAAATAAGAATTTCCATTTGATTGTTTGGGAAATAAGAATTCCCATCTGTGGTATATAGGATACTGCTCCTTCATTTATACCTACTTACTTTCAGCTTTTATGAACTATGGCTAGGGCGATACACCGCAATATTACTAATGAGTGTGGTTAGCACGAATATTATACATTGTTTGAATAAGGAATTAGTTCCATATACGTGATTGCTTATTTCTGTGAATTGGTTGTCTTTTAATGTTTAGGAAAAGCATGTATTGTTTTTCAAATCATTTAAGTGATTACTTGAAAGTTAAATTTTATTTCTACTGGGCACCCCTTTTAGGGATGATGTACTCACCCATTCCCACTTTCAGTTTCAGAGACAGATCAGAGTTGCGCAGCGGAAGCTTCTAGGAGTAGAGTCTGTTAGTTGATTAACTTCGGCTATGTTTATTATGTTGTATATTTTATGTGTAAACCAAATGACTATTATATATGTATCATTTGAGAGGAGTTCTTGTATATATATGTTTCAGAGCGGGGCTAATTTTTTGGTTAAGTGTTGTAGCAGATTTCTTAATTGAATGCTTAAGTATAAGATTTAGATCTTTAGTGTCTCTTTATTTAGTTAATCTCTTGGATTAGTCAGCTGTTAGCTTTGGGGGCTCTACATTTCTGGTGTTCTTGAAGTGTTGAAAGAAACTAGAATGGAGATGCAGTAAATAAAGGCTATTGTTATAAGATCTCTTGAAACTCAGAAGGCCCTAGTTCGGCATTAGTCAAGATGGTTTGTTGGAATTGACTCCTTTCTTCACGAACCTTATGTTCCAATGTCTGTTGACGACAAGGAGTTCGGGGACGATAATGAATTTTTCAAGAATCTTAATATATAGGAAACTTCGTATGAGAATTTATTCTTGTGTTTAACGAAGGATAACTAGGTTTTGAAATAACAAATATTGTGATTACACATAGCTATTGCCAACGATTTTCATCTTGCAATGTTTTAAATTTATTTATTTAATTCTAAGTTATTTGGAAGATGATTTTGCAGTATTAATCTTTATTGGTTTAATATATTGCAATTTTTTTTATGGGATATGCGTGTTTACGTCTGTGAACTATGATTATCTCATAAATGTCAAAAGTTAAGTCTATTATGTCATTATGCAAGTATTGATAAAAGATAGAATAAACTTTTGAATATTCCGCAGTATTGATCTTTCCCTGATCCACTTCTATGTGAAAGTACTGTATGGCTCCGTAAGTTTTCTTATGTTGAGCATTTCCGATTAAATTAATCATTAAGGTCCTCTTGTGATTAATTTATTCGAGTTTTCTGGATACAAATTCATGTTTCATGTGATTTGTTAATGTCCAAAGAAATCCTTATTTTCTTGTAAAAGTAAGGTCGCTCTTGTTGTTCTTTCGGGAATGACATTTTATGGAGGAGTTCTTAATTGAACTTGTGCTTAATTGCCAAATCTTTGTGGGGAGTGATGCTGTGGAATATTGTAGGAGTTATCTTGTATCTTTATAAACTCGATGAATACACTAAGTTTCAACTATGTGAAATCATCGAAACCAAGTTGATATGTTCTCTTTTAGTCATGAATAATCTCTTTGAGAATTTCATTATGATCCCGCTAGTTTTCGTACCTTTGCCAATTTATATTGACAAAAGGGGGAGAATTATTTTGTAGTTCACACTACATACATATGGTTTACAGATCATTATGTAAGGGGGAGTGGTTTTCATTGTGAGATGAAGTATTGACTAAGGGGGAGTGATACATATCACCGTCAAAGTTGTGATACCATTGAACTTTGATGCTGTGTAATAATACTATGACACTGTATAACAATAATTGAGAACAACTGTTTTCTTATTGTTATGGCTACGGATCTTCAACAACAATGATGCTGAGTTGAACACGTTCAGAATCACTGGAGTACTTGGAGTGACGAAGAATTCAAGGAATGTTGAAGAACAAAGGAAATCAAGCATGTTAGATGAGAAACTACAAATTTTATTTATTTTGTAATCTATATGTATTGATAGTTTTGTCACTAAAATTGACAAAGGGGGAGATTGTTAGAGCACTGCTCGGTCGAACTCGCAAGCGTTGCTATCTCAAGCTTGTTTGTCAAGTTTAGGTGATCAAAACTATAAGTCTTGATTTCTAGTCTACTTATAGCTATGTCTCGGATTAGGATAGAATGTGTAGTTGAGCTTTAGACTTCACGACTTTCATCGATTGAAGCCGAAGATCTACCGAGGAGAGCTTGGAGGAACTTCATCAACAAAATATATGTGGAGACTAAAACTTATCTATCACTTAGAAGTCTATTCTATTTTATCTCCTAATGAGACTAAGTCATATAACTATATAGACTTTTACATTATACACATTTGATATTTCGAGCTGAGTTTATATATTTATCGAAATATGTGTTGGAAGCTTTTGCTTTAGCTACGTTCATCATTATTCTTGACAAGTTTAGTTGGAAATAACTTTATTTGTTTGAAACTAAATAATAAGTCAAAAGATGATCATGTGAAATTGCCTTGAAACATCTTACATGATTTGTGTGAGACAGTCATTTGATGTCGACTCGGAATGTTTCGTATTGATCATTCGATCACTTGAAAGTTACTTATAAGCAAATAGTTTGTGTGAGACAACTATTGTCGTTTTCTAAGGATGTTCCAATGATTGAAATGGGAGTTTAGAACAATTAACCATTGCCTGGATATAGCACAGTATGCATACCAGTATCCAAACTATTGTGGAATGATCCAGGTCCGGAAACCAAGTTTGCATACCAGTATGCAAATGGTTTTAACTGTTAAATTCCGAGAACCTAGTATGCATACCAGTATGCGAACGGTTCTACCTAAGTTAGGTCTGGGGCGACAGTATGCATACCGGTTTGTGAACTGTCGGAAAAGACCAAAGTCCAGAACTTAAGTTTGCGTACTCGTTTGCAAAGTAAGTGGTTAAAGTTATAAAATCGGTTTAGTATGAATTCATACTCATGAACAAATACATTTATAAATTAAGGAATGCAATCTTTGCAAACCGTGGCTTAATGTTCATGAATTGATTCTTGAATAAGTACTTTCTACAATCATGAATCACATCCGATTTTGTTTCAATTGTGTCTTATATACTTCTATAAGAATATAAACAATTGAACAACTTTATAGGTAACACAATTATATTCATTTGGTTATCATTTGATCTAGAAGTGTTAGATGAATGTGTTTAATACAAAAGTTTTCATATGGCTAACTTCGGTTAGTTTTTATTGAGCCAACTCATTATACACGTTTAGGTACGGTTACCGATATCTAAATGAAGATATATTTCATTTATGTGTAACAAGCTAAGACCAACTAACAGTGGAGAGATATTTTTTTGGTTTTAAGCAAACTTAGCTTAAATCTTAAATCAGGTTTTCATCTAACGGTGAATATTGATTGCTTTGTTTCTAAGTTATCAAACCCTGATTTGAAGACTATATAGGGAGAACTCTAGCAACTGGAAAACCTAATCCCCACGTACACTTCTGTGCGATACTAGTTGCGACTAAAGTCGATTCTCCTTTAACCTAGGTTTTTCCTAAAACTATTGTAGGTTAATGACTTAAAGACTTCATTGGGATTCTGAAGCCAGACCCAACTATTTTATCTGTAGTTGCGTGTTATGATCTTACTTGTTCTATCGTATTGAGTACTATCTTCTCTAAGATTCGCTCGATATTTATCTCCGGCAGGTAAGATATAAAAAGTAATCACAAATCTCTTCGTCCCATTCTTTGTGATTCCACAATAACTTCTTCTAATACCATGTAGTTAAGTTATTGTGAGGTAATTGATATTTCTAGGCTGTTCTTTCGGAATATAAAACCGGATTATCAATTGGTTCATGTTCACCTTGATTTATCAAAAGATGGAACAAAACTTCATAGGTATATCTATTGGAGACAGATTTACTATCAGAATAGACTTATCTGTGTGAGACAAATTTGTTTATAAGTCTTCGACTTTGGGTCGTAGCAACTCTTAGTTGTGGGTGAGATCATCTAAGGGAATCAAGTGCGTAGAGTCCTGCTAGGATTCAGAGACGTAAGGATTGTGACTGTACCTTAATCAGTGTGAGACTTGGTTAGGGCTTAACTACATTCTAGTACGAAGTTAACTTGTAGTAGGCTAGTGTCTGTAACGACTTAATACAGTGTGGTTTTCAAATCTGGACTAGGTCCTGGGTTTTTTATGCATTTGCGGTTTCCTCGTTAACAAAATTTCTGGTGTCTGTGTTATTTCTTTTCCGCATTATATTAGTTTATATAATTGAAATATCATAGGTTGTGCGTAGTTCAATCAATTGGTAAATCCAACCTTTGGTTGTTGATAGAAATTGATTGACACTTGAACATTGGTCTTTGGTACCGTTCAAGTTATTCTCATGCCAATCAGTTCACGGATTCCATCCTGTTGATTTGCTGATTGATTTGAGAAAGAGATATAACTCTTGGATATCTTTCCTTGATTGAGTCTGGCTGTCTAGTTGATTTTCTTGGAATTATATTAGTGTTAGTCCATACAGATTGCTGAACTAAATATTGGGTGTGGTTGTTAGACCCCCGCTTTTTCAGAAGGTTTCTCAAGGTATTTGGATAGAGCAGCACATCTAAGATTGATTATTGGTTTCTCTGTGATAGATGATGGTCCGATGGTAAATCACTTGTATTGTGCTGATGATGTTATACTGTTTGTGGATAAAAAAGAAGAAGAGGAGCTTAAATTCATTGCATATCTTAAAGTTAATACTTCAAAAACAAGACTTATTGCAATTGGTGAGGTTCCATAGCTACAACAATGGGCTGATACTTTTGGATGCAAAACAAATACATTGCCATTCAAGTATTTGGGCATGCCTCTGGGTGCAAAGCCAAACAATAAAGCAATCAGGAATCCTGTAATTGAAAGGCTTGATGCAAGACTTTCCTATTGGAATCAAATTTCTCTTCCTAAAGGTGGAAAATTAGCTCTTCTAAAGCATATTCTAATTTCACTACCTATATATTACTTTTCTCTCTTCAAAGCCCCCATTTCCATTATTAACATTTTAGAGAAGAAGATGAGGAATTTCCTCTGGGAACACAAAAACTATGGAAACAAGTGTTCTCATTTGGTTAACTTGAAGATGGTTATGTCCACTAAACAAAGAGGGGGTATAGGAATTCTAAACCTAAGATTGATGAATCAAGCTCTACTTGCTAAATGGTGTTGGATATTTGGGGTGGATAAATTACATCTCTGGTACAAACTTATGGTGGAGAAGTATGGCTCTAACTTCTCTTTTTGGACTCCAAATATAGTCAATTCTCCTCATGGAGTATTTTGCTGGAGAACTATAGTTGAATGCAGTGTTCTTTTTATAAATAATTATTCTCTAAGTATCCATTCAGGTATAAATATTTCATTCTGGCATGACTGATGAAAGGGGGAGTCATGTTTCATGAAATCCTTCAGAAATTTGTATAAATTGGACAATTTACATAATGCTAGTATTGCTGAGCACATCACAACTGATGGGTCTTAGAAGTTTGACTTCAAAATATTCCTTACAAATGAAAATCCACTTCTTTAGTAACTCTCTTGCATATTATTGGTTCAAATCCTCCTACACTTGATGCTTTAACTGATACCAGAAGATGGCCTTTACACTCAGATGAAACTTTTACTGTAAAATCTTTGTATGCTAAGATGATAAGTGGTGCTCGAATTGATAACTATCCTCATAATTTTGTCTGGGTTTCTGGTATTCCTCCAAAAGTTAACTTCTTGCTTTGGTGTGATGTTCATGGAAAGATGAACTCTCAGGATATGATGCATATTAAGGGGATTGATATATATATATATAACTCTTGTATTCTTTGTGGGTATTGTACAAAATCTCAAGACCATATTTTCATCCATTGCAAAGTTGCTCATAAGATTTGGAATTCTATTACACCTTATGATCAGTGGGCATGGATTTTTCCAGACTTAATGATTAATCTGGAAAGAACTTGGTCAAACAATCACTTGCCTCCCAGTGGTTAAGTGGTTAGGGATCTTATTCCGGGAGCTATTGTCTGGGTTTTATAGAGGGAAAGAAACTATCGCACCTTTGAAGAAAAGTACATCTACAAGACAGATGAAGAGTTATGCACAGAAGTTAAAACTCTTGTGTTAACTTGGGAAACAAGTTTTGGTAAAAGAGTTCATTTAAATTTATCACATATTGTACGCAACCGGAGTTTAGTTTTTGCTTAACTCCGATCTTTTTCTTTTTTTCTTCTTTACTACCCCTTGTAGTATTTTGTATATTCTTTTTCTTTGAATAAAATCTCTCTTCTGATAAAAAAATCTTAATCTGTATCCCAAATAAATAGGAGTATAGGGTTCATCATGTTTACGGATTTTGACTGCGGGAAAACTAAAACCACCGTATACTTCGTAGATTATTCTTCAAATATAGCCATTATTTTATCTTTATATATGATATAAGAACATCTAAATTGATATGTATAATTGAACGGTTCCAGTTGGTTGTTTCCCATACGAAGTACAAGTATTGTTTTTATAATCTTTATCATGCAAATGCGAATATGATTAAGAATAGAATAACTAGTAGAGTCCCCACGCGTATTAAAGAAGGAAAGGCATCTGATTAACACAAACATGGTTAGAGCGGTGAAAGATTTCTTAGAGCACCATCGTAGCGATTCTAGAGGAACTCATCAAATAAAATATTTGTTAAGCCACGTGGATGGGCAAAGTGGATTTTCTACTATGGTGGTGTATGTTCAGCCGCTGGTGGTGTATGTTCAGCCGCCAGTGTCTCAAACATAGCCGTTGGGGGGTTACCCTAGGCTGCCAACAGGTAGTTTTCTAACAGTCACCCTAACAACTATTTTTTTTACCCTAGCTAAATATATAGTATTCACTTACATCCTCCAAAATTACAACCCTCTTATATCCTATCAATTTTCTCTCAATTTCAATCATATTAATGTTTCAACCATGAATCCTCATTTTGGTTCTTCTGGGGAACAAGAAACATATATAGAGATTTTACGTCAAAAAGATGAAGAGGCAAATGAGGCTAGAAGGTAGCGAAACTTTATGTTGCAATTACATTTAGGGATAATACAAAAGCCTTTAGGGACACAAGGAGTTTTTACTAGAAGATGGACGTGGAGATATCATCATTTTTACCACGAGAAGATGATGCATGATTATTTTATTCATGGATGTGTGTTTTTCGACGCTGATTTTCAGCGTCGATTCCACACAGACCACAACTTGACTCTAAAGAACATTGCTAAGCTTTGTCAGGTCTAACATTTATTTGATTATAAGTATGATGCACGACATGTACGAGGATTTAGTTCTGAACAAAAGTTCATTATATCCCCCTGAATATTATGTTATTGTGTACCAGTAGATTCCACAGATGAGTGCATCCTTATGGGAAAAACAACCGCATTTCGGTATCTCAAAATGTTTTGCAAAATAGTAGTCGAGCATTTTGGCCCGATTTTCCTATGAATATCTACTCAGATATATGTTGATAGAATTACTACCGAATATACAACTAGGGGTTTTCCAAGAATGCTGGGTAGTCTTGATTGCATGCAATGGTATGAATGTCTAGTTGGATGGGAAGGTCAATATAAGAGTAATTATCCAAAATCAACTGTAATATTGGAATGTTTGGTTACTTATGATTGTTGGTTTGGCATGTTTTTTTCTGAACTCACGGGTTTACAAAATGATACCAATGCTTTTTATAAATCACAATTGTTTGAAGATCTTAAGCATGGAATCGTGTCATACTGTAATTTCACAATCAATGGTCACTACACTCAGGGGTAGTATCTGGCAGACGAGATCTATCCATAATGGTCATTGAGGAAACCCGGGGGGGGGGGGACCCTACCTGGATTAGTTATCCAGACGAAGATTTGTGGCCTAATCTTGTAGTGCGCCATCATCGTCTACAAGAGAATATAGACTTTCTGCTGACAAAACTTAAAACTAGGGTCTTTATGAACATCTAAAGGAAGATCTAACGGTGCCACCTTTGGGCTAGAAGACGATCTACACGCGGTCGTCGAAACTAACCAGATATTTTTTTATTATAATTAAATATTATTTTATTTTAATTATGTTTTAAGTAGCTTATGTACTTTGATCTGCGATGTAGTGTAGGAGACTATCTAAATTAAGGGTTGCTAGGATTCCAACCAGTTACCTGTAACGAGAATATTTTATTCTAATTATTTATAATGTTAAAAGATAAAATATTTAATTATGCATACGGTATTACATTAAATCGGTACATTTAAATAAAACTCAACTACTACATTTATTTTTCAAATTTAAATAAAATTTAACAACTATATTAAAATTAAAATTAACTAGTTACATTTGATCAAGGTGGTATTCCTCTTCATCTTCTTCCGAGATTTCAACATAATCATTATCGTCCTTATTCTCATACTGGGAAGATTGTGGGGTTTGTAATTCATTCAGCTGTTGTTCCATCTTATCTACTTCTTTTTCCCATAATATAAGTTGTCGTGCATTAATTTTTGAAGTGTTCATGGATAATAGTTTGTCCATGTTAAAATCCATGTAATGTTGTACCCGCGAAAGACGACTTTTTCGAAGTTTGCATAAAACTAAGCCCCGATATACTCTTCTAGATAGTTCTACCCGACGGTCGCTTTCCATGTACTCGGAATAGTTGAATTCGTTTGAACCTCCTTCTGCTGCTCTTTGGGCTGCATCTCTCGCAGCTATCTGATCCCCCACATCTTGTACTTTTAACATTGGTATCAACATTGATATTAGAATTGTGTTGTTCCTGACTACTTGGAGACCCAGTATGTGGAGATGAATTACCTTCCAGTGAGGAAACATGTGCACTATTATGAAAATTATGCGAAATTGGACCATGTGGTGATCTTGTTGGCACTTGATTACCTTCCAACATGTATGAGTTAATTTTTTTTATGTTCCCTCAGAATGCTGAAACAACTTTCGTATTGAAAACCACCTTTGTGAGATCTTTGTCACTCTTCTCGGCACCTTCGTTCCACATCCGGTTGACCTTCACCGTTTTTTTTTTTGTGTGCATCGGTACATTTACATGATCAAAGCTACATATTCACTAACGTATTTGCTAATAATATGAAAACAATGAGACAACCCCTCAGGATCACGAGAATAGATCACGTCCTTGCCAATTTTACTTGGACCCAGAAATGTGCTATCTGTGCTTAAGACAGAAAATGAATAAGTCTTGTACAAAGATGGTAGCAATGTCAGACCAAAAATGTGGGATCAAGTAGGGGAGCATGTTTGAGCCTCCATTAGTAAATGAAACCATATTTTAGGCTTCCATAGCCCAAAAAGCAATTTCATCGTAAGCATTATGAGTCATATATAATGGTAAATACTCAACAAATGAAAAAAAAGAAAGATACAAGATGCAGTTTTTATAGCCATAGGAGGCTCCAGAACATAGTACATGTAAAAATAGTCTGGTATTTCAGAACGCAGTATACCTAGCAAGGCGCTAGCTGGGAAGCCAAAATGTGTTAGTCAAGTTCCATGTTAGAAGATGACTTCGAAGATGGTGTGCCGTGGTTAGCGTTGCCGGATAGTGTGGGAGTGTGGCCGAAGAGGCTGGGTCTGGCACGTTGAAGATGTTACTGTAGATGTTCTCAATGGTAACGCTGATATGTGATTATATATCGTCAAGTTCATGGCCTTCTTTTAGGCAGGGCGGGATGGTTGACTGACCTAGGCCCAAAAATAAAGAGGAAAAAATAAAATATCATTTTATTATATATATATATATATGTATGTACATGCAGTTTTATCTTAGTTCATCTTTCAATCATTGCGAAAAATACAATTAACATGCGAAAGTATTATACCAATATTTTTCTTCGTTAGGTTTTTGGTACCACTACCACTACCACTACCAGTATTATCTTAGTTTTTCATATTAATAACAACAAACATCTTCTAGGGGCAACATAAAAAACTTCTTACACAAATAAATCTCCCAAAATTTCTTGTTTTTCATATGTGATTCATGTGGTACTTCTTGAAATTTCAAAATATAAAATATATGTGATTCAATGATACCATTTTCCTTTCAATATATATATTTTATTTGAATAGTTACTGGTCTTTGGTTATAACTAGTGAACCACAAGATTTAAAATTTTAAGACGTGAAGAATGGAAGCACTAGAACCATCCCATGCCGTGGTGGTATTGGATTTTTTTGTGCACAAAGTTTAGTCTCTTAATTAGGTTACTTAGTTATAGAGGAAAATCCACATGCCATAAGAGATTTAAAGTATATTATATAGCTAATATACTTGTTTGCTATTTGCTTGTTAATTGAAATATGTTTAATCATGGGATTTAAAGGAACCATATATCATCAATCCTATCAGCTCCCCAAGTTTGAGTAAATTTCATTTTTTCTGTGACAACTTTGTCAAACCCTCACATGTTCAAGTCCACAATTTAATTTATGGTAAATCGATCAAAATCAATCAGGTCAATAACTATTTAGGTTGGTGGAATGATGCTTTGGTTATTTCCACATCTGACCCGGTTAGTTCTAGGATATATATTGGAAATGCTTTGTGCAGAGAATTACAGATTTCTACTATTTTAGAAATTTATACATTGAATTCATCTCAAGGAATTTCCCATGTTGATTCTGACCTTTAAAAAGCTAATTTTGAGTTTAGTTTTGAGTTTAACAAGGTGAATAATAGGTTTTCAGATGACATCAACACATTTAGAATTCTTCTAGAGCTACTCAGCAAGTGTTCAACTTGGAAAATTTTGGAATTCCTTTTCATTTATGGAATATGCAAGTTATGCATTGATCCAAAAACTCCCAGGCTAGAAGATTTTCAAGCAATGCGTATGAAAATCAGGAATTCAAAAGGTATGAACTCGATTCCTATAATCATTAGGCTTTGCTTTGGTAAAGATATTTTTCTTGCCCATTATCATGTTGCAGGAAATAGCTTGCATGTTGTTCAAAATGTCATCACCATCCTTCCGGTAGATTTGAATTTAGAATTGAATACCAATACAAAAAGTCTTGTTTGACCGGAAAAATTTGGTGAATTACGATCATGGAAAAAGGAGAAAGTTTGTTAGCAAGACTAATTCCTCCACTGATTTTGCTGATAACTCTAATTCTTTGGTGCTTATCGTGGATTCTATAACTGGATATATTTTGAAATCTAAGAGAAGAAAACACATGAAAAGGAAAAAAAACCAAAGAAACATGTTAACGAATCTAATAAACCCATACAAGTGTGGAGGAAAGTGCAAAATCTCGGTAAGCCTGATTCTGGTAATTTAGTCTCCATCAGAGATTCCACAGTTGATATGAAAATAGATGATCTATTAAACCTTATCTTTGTCCTGGATTTTCGCATGAGCATTGATCCCATCCCTGTTACTTGTACAGCTTTGCCTAATATCCAATTAACACAATCCCTCTTCCTACTTCATGAACCCCCACCCATATTATCTATAAAACATAATGCGATATCATTCTTTTACCCCCTGCCTCCTTGTCAAACCTTACTTCCTCATATCCCCTCCACAAGTCATAATCTTCTGCTTTACTCTATGAAAACCAGTACCTCAACTACAAGTCTTAGCAAATCTTTCTATCATCATTACCAGCTCCAGCATCAAAATCATAGTACCAAACACCCTCAGTTCATCATACTTAATTGGATCATTACAGAAGTTAACAGGCTCTTCAATTTGGGAATAAAAATGGGTATAAATTTTCCTTACATGCCTTGTCACTGAAGGAAGTTATTTGTTTCAAAAATTAATAGTTCTGGACCCATCTTAAAACCTCAAATTTAGTTACCTATTAAGATTACGCCTAAAAAGGACTTCGCTGTGCAGTCCATCTTTGTTATTGAATGGATACATAACTTTTCTATTCATGAGACAAAAAAAAGGTCATTACCGTTGCTGGGACTTGAAGATTCTTTCATTCTTGAGCTAGTTAATGATGATATTATTTCAGGCTCGGGTTCTTGTAAAACTCCAACATACCCCCAGGTTTTCAACCTGCAACTTCAGAGACTTCAGATGATACTTGCTCGGAGAATGGTATATTGGACAAGGGTATAATACCAAAAAAATTGTTTATAGAGAACAAAAGACTTGACATCTCTTTAGAGGCTTTAACCACTCCCATAGCCAGATCAAAAAAAGTTTGCACCATAAAGGAAACAAAAGGTTATTAAATGAATCTTCAGATACTCACTTGGAATGTTAGAGGATTAAACTTCAACAACAGAAGACTCATTGTGAAGAAAATGATTCAATTCATTAGAGCTCCAATCATTATTCTCCAAGAAACTAAAATGATGCACTTTGATTCTTTTGATGTTCAACAAAGTTGTGGGTATAATAATTTTGGGTGGACTTACCAGCAATCTGTTGGAAGTTTAGGTGGAATATGCTTATCTTGAAGTCACTGATACTCTTTTTGGTGACTACACTCTCTCTATCTCCTGCATCAATAAGTATGATATGTTTGAGTGGGTTCTATCAAACGTATATGGACCAAATAAATTTGTGATTAGAAAAGACTTCTGGATCGAGATGGACAACGTATGAAGTTCCTGGAACCTTCATTGGTGTATCAGGGTCATTTTAACACAGTCAAAAAGTGTGATGAGAAAAAAAATTGTACTAATCTTACCAGAAGTATGAAGAAATTCTCCAAATTCATTTCTATCCATGAACTCATTGACTTACCTCTCAAAGGTGATAGATTCACCTGGTCAAATGGGCAATCCAATCCTGTCATGTGTAGACTTGACTGATTCTTATATCTCCATCCTTCGAAACTCATTTTCCACTAGTTTCACAACTTCTGATCATATACCCATTCTTATAGACATCTCTAATCCCTCATGGGGTCCGAGCCCTTTTAGGTTTGACTGTCTTTTAGGTTCTTGGAGATATGTTTTCTTGATTTATCAAAGGAATGGTGATTGTCTTTATTTGCAGGTATGCCTAGTGAAGTACTTTGGTTAAAGCTTAAGGCTCTCAAAGAAAAGTCAAAGGTTTGGAACAAGAAGGTTTTTGGTAACACCAATTTTAAGCTCAATATCTTGTCAGATATACAAGCTATTGACAGTTTAGAAGAAAATAATATCCTTGATGAGGAGACAATAGAAGAGCGGATGAAACACAAGATTGAGTTTGAAAAACTCATATGAAGGAAACAACTTTGAGGATAAAATCAAGTACTAAATGGCTTAAGGAGATAAGAATACTTCTTTTTTCATGAAGCAAGCCTCATCCAGAAGAAAATGCAATAAAACAAGACAACTCTATATGGGTGAAAAGTTAGTAGATGATAGACAAAGATTATAAGATCACATTGTCACCTTCTACAATAATCTCTTTTTCGAAGAAAAACTTATTAGGCCAGAATTAGAAGATATTGACTTTGATTGCATTAGCAGCATTGAATCTAACAGTTTGGATGTTTCTTTTTCAGAGGAGGAGGTATTGTTTGCCATAAGAGATTTAGGCCAAGATAAAGCTCCTGCGCCAGATGGTTTTCTTATAATGTTCTTTCACAAGTGTTGACACTTTGGAGGCAGATATCATGAATACCATTGAGTATTTTTGCAATACATGTGAAGTTGATACATGACACAACTCAACTTTTATTACTCTTGTACCAAAGAAAGATTACAGATACCATCAAAGATTGTTAACCTATTTTTATTTCACGAAACTCGGGTACTTATGCTGGAAAATAGATGCGAGGAACATAAAAAGGTAAGACGTAAGATACTAGACCATTATCTAGCTCATGTACTTAATTGGTTATTTTTCAGGGGTGATATGGGCATGAAACTACATGACTATGTCAAAGTATTATTATTAAATTTTGCTTCTCATTTTTCATATAAATTGAAAGTGTTTCATGATTAATTCAACCAAGATTTTTCTTATATTTTTTTTTCCGGTGGATGAATAAATTTATAGCAGTATTTTTTTTTTTTTTGATCAGTGACATAATTGGTAACAATAGAGCTCGCTGGGTAAGCAGACTTTCCTAATGTAATATATGCATATAGAATTGTAGAATCGATACCCTTAACAAGCTTTATCAAAATAGTGTTGTAGATAGGCGCAATTGTTTCTGTTTATGAATATGTAACTTCTAAGGTTGAATTCACCAACAAGTAGCGGTGGAGCCGGTTTGAAACATGGGTGTGCAGTTGCACTCCCATCCCTGCAAGCTAGCAAACATTTAAAAAAATAAAAAATAAGTTGGGCTTTATGCTTAATTGCACCTCTTAGTAAAAACTACTTTGCATTCCCATAACCAGATTTCTGGTTCAGCCTCTGCCCCTGCTAACAAGTAATGTTCTCAAGAACAGAAACTCACTTGACACTTTTTTTTTGGCAACAAGAAAGATGTAGAATAAAATCAAGAGTTTACGTGGTTTATATCCATCCGTAATCGGACATTGATATTACTAGGAGGAGATTGATTCCAGACTCCACTCATTCTTTCAGCTCTAGCTGATTTTGACAGAATGTCAACTACTTTGTTAATCTCTTTTGGCACCTGGCAGAATTTAGTTTCAGTCAGTTTAGTTCCCTTTAGAGCCTTCGTCTTTTTTTTCGCAATATCAGTTTGTTCCCTTTAGAGCCTTTGTTTTTTTTTCCCGTTACATTTATGGACAAAGTCACACTGCCAAATGGCCCAAATCCATTATGAAAGTGGGTTACTGTCAGTCCAATCCGATTGGTACGTAGTTTTTCACCCAAGGCAAAAAGTAGAATGATGTTTCGGGGACTACTCAAAAAAGGTGGGGGACTACTCTTCTATTTTGGGGTGGATATTTGAAGTAAATTTGAGCCACCCCTTAACTTAGTTTTTTTCTAATACCAAACTTGCCCTTGGTGATTAAATTAGTTAGTGTAATGATTAATTAGTGTTAGTGTAATGATTGATTAGTGAGGTTAGATTAATTAGCTGAGTGTTTTTACAAGAATAATTTTTGAGAAGAAGGGGGTTTTGTTTTTTTTTTTAAGATGGTTGATTTCGAAATGAGGGTTTTGGATACTTAGGTATACTTCAAATTTAGTTAATGTTGCTTGAATTGACAAAAACTTTCGAAAAAATGAGAAATTTATAAATTGATTTCGACCATGGAAATGAAGTTCGGCTACGACATCTGAAGAACAGGTAGCCGAACTAATCTGCAAGTGTAGTTCGGCTAATGGTTCTGAAGACACAGGTAGCCGAACTCAGCTTTAATGGAGTTTTTGCTTTCAGAGAAAAGTTCGGCTAGGAAAAAGAAAGTTGCGACGTAACCGAACTAAAAGTTCGGCTGGGAATTTTTTTCTCGACGTAACCGAACTCAATATATAGGTTTACAGAAAAAAGTTCGGTTAGTAGAAAAAAATTGCGACAAAACCGAACTAAAAATTCGGTTAGGAAAAAAACGAAAAAAAGTTGCAAAGTAACCAAACTAAAAGTTCGACTAGGAATTTTTTTTTGCGAGGTAACCGAACTTTTTTCTGAAAGAAAAAACTCCATTAAAGATTAGTTCGGCTAGTTCGACAAACTGTTTCACATAATTCCTAGCCGAACTTCTTTCTGCAACTTTTATTTTCAACTCATTTTGATGATTACTTCTCATTTCTTCAACCAAAAACGAATGACAAGTAATGAGTTTGTGAGAATATCTTCGTTAATGATTTAAATTAAGCTATATACATGGAGGTGGTGGTGGTAGGTGATGGGCGGTGGTGGTGGGAGGAGGTGGTGGTTATATATATATAGGTGATTATTAGGTTGGTTTTAAATTAAATTAGGTTAAGGGTAGGTTAGTCATTTCCACACTTTAGGACACCCCTTATAAGTATAGGGTGGACATTCATATAACAAAGTAGTCCCCCACCTTTTTTGGGTAGTCCCCAAAACATCATTCAAAAAGTATAAGCTTCACATTCAGAAGCCCATTTTGAAAGGTCTCCATGCTGGGTGAGAAATCCCATTCTAGTTATTTCATTTTGTCACTAACTTGATTCAATCATATACTCATACTCCAAGGGTCCAAGAGCATATATATAGCTCAGTGGTATCCCATCAACTCCAGTAAGGAGGAAGTCAGGAGTTCAATCCCCACCGCCGTAAAAGTTTGTGGTAGATTAGATGTATAGTGGGTTGAGCGGTGTTGGGTCTGGTAGTGGGGCCAGTCTAACTGGCTGGGTTCGGGTAGGGGCCTGGGCCCGGCTTTCGCGTATCAAAAAAACAACAAAAAACTCATACTCCGAGAAAGTAAACTGATATTAAATTGTATGTCGGATTTATTTGGAATTTTATCATTTTAGAAAGCTTTCGAGTGCCTATATCAAAAGAAAGTAAAATTCTATATTGTAGGAAAATGATCGTTTTTTGTACACTGATTTTTATTTTTTATTTTTTTTTACTCGAAAAGCAGAACTAGTAGTAAAACACCAAAATGACCAAATTTGGAGTACATAAACTCCATTCAAATGTTGAGATCCATTAAAACTCCATATTAACTAAAATTGATACAAAAACCTCAAATTTTAAAAAATTGATACAAAAACCCCAAACAAAATTGGTTTCATCAAATTCTGTGATGAAACCTAATTTGGTTTCATCTTATTTTTGCCTATTTTTTTTTATCATGAAACCGAAGATTTTAATGATGAAACAATAAGTTTATGATGAAACCAAATTTTGGTGGTACTGTTTCTGGTTAGTGGTGGTGTTGGTTGGTGGTGGTGCTTTTTATGGTGATGGTAGTGCTAGTATTTGTTGGTGGATGTGGTGTTGGTTGCTAGTAGTGGTAGTTGATGGTGGATATGGTGGTGGTGGTTGGTGATCGTAGTGGTTGGTGATCGTAGTGGTTGGTATATATTGATGGTGGATATGATGGTGGTGGTTGGTGATGGTTGTGGTGGTGGTTGGTGATGGTAGTGGTGGATATTGATACAAAAACCCCAAATATTCATATTATTTGGAAGTTTTGTGTTACTTTTGTTTTGATGAGTTTTTTGTGGATAGATAGTGACACCTTTGGGGTTATAACTCACGACCCGCTCGAAAAGACTAAAGTTTATTAAAACTTAAAAATAGAGCTAGTTCACTATAAAAGAGTGGCAAAGCTAAGCAAACCACCAAGCAAGAACTCAATAACTGAAAAGTTCCATGGAAAAAACAGACTCATAGAACAGATTGGAGAAGAATGCCCTCAACAAAATTTGAAACTGTAGACCAATTATATATAGATAATTAGTGATTGTATCTCTACATAATCAATGATTGTATCTCTACTCTTGTAATTTCAATTGAATATTCTTCCAATTCTTTGGATCCAGAATTCCCACCAGATAACAAAAGAAATTATGTCCCGAAATGCTGCACTTTACAGGAAACACCGCAATAGATTAGAATGGATGGTCCTAGATATCAACTGGTTTTATGAGAATCGGGGCACTAGTAAATCTAAGGGGTTCCTGCAAAATCAAGGCATAGTGTTCACAAGGACCACCTACTAATTCCCCAATGACATGTAGGTGAATCCCTTGTCTGCGACCGGATCATTACATTCAAGCATGAATTAGAGGATGGTGCCCTAACTGATGAATAACATGAGTTAGTTGATCGCCTTTTCATTTTCTTGCACAGTCTAGATTAAGTATCAGAAAATGATGTCTCCACAGACCCTGAAGTTAATCACTCGTTTTCCTTACAGTCCTAAATGGAGTCCGGAATAGCAGGTTCTCTGTCAAGACTCAAGTATATCGCCGCGTTGAGAGCTTGTTGTAATGCGTAATGGTGCTGTAAAGTTGTTACTCATATGATTAACTACACCCATTTTGATATATTTAAATTGTTGCCACCAGACCTGCACTTGCTATGATTGAGGATGCAGAAAGGAAAAATCTTATCTCTCCTGAGAAAGTACGTAATTGTAATTGATGTGCTTTCTTTTGTAAGAGTTTCGCCTCTTGTAGGTTGTTTCAGTTTAAAACCTTACGGTAGACAGAAAAATGAATGTATACTGAATTCCCTTCTAATCCTTGACATTTTATATAAACCAGACAGTGTTTATATTTCTCCTTTTAATTTGCGAGCATCTATCATAATTTAATGTTAATAGATCAAACCATGAGTAATCGTCTTAGTGCACTACAGAAACTGTTAATCCAAAGGAACCACTAGTTCCGACTTTTAAACTGTCTTGGTTGCCGGTTGTTTATGATACATGCATACCCAAAGTGGTATATACATAATTCCGTGCCTATTCTATTTCCTACGTCTGTTACGTCGCAGTCGTACTACCTGAATATGCATCCATTTTATCTTTAGAAATATGAACCATTTAACTAGGCCTATCGACATTTCTGTACCATGTGTCTCCTATCTTAAACACTTACTCTTAAAACACGTTTCTGTTTGTCAATTTCAGACTATTCATGCAAGTTTTTGGCGAAAGATACCTCTCATCTGTGTTGTTTCAAGAGTTGCGAGGCGAGGCTCTAAAGATGGAACCTGTTTTAGTTGATTAAACTTCGATGGAGCGTGACACATATCATACTACATCTTTGAACTGATTTAGAAACATCTTCTTGCGTATCACTGTATGTTTTCTTAAATACAAATGCAGTCAAGAACAAGTAACGTGACTTTAGACGATCATTTTCGGTCCTTATGTTTATGAATCTAGCATATACTTCTTATAAATGGCAGTCATTCGAGGGGTGTGCTACAGGTGTAAGAAAAAAACATGTCCCTTCAAACTTACAGTTACCCTATTTTTTCGGTTAGATGTTCTAATACTAACCGTCCATCTATCAAATTGGAGAACATCCCCAAATCTACACCGCTAAATATTCTATTTCTTAGACGACACCACTTTACCGGGAAGATGCAACCCTTGATCAAAAAGATGCAACCCTTCCCAACCGAAAAGATGCGACTCTTGTTCATGTTTTCTATAAGAATCCCAACAGTCAGACATTTTTGCTCAACACTTTCACTCGGCATTTCTCTTCCCCTCTTAAAAACTTCTGCAATTGTTTACTTTGATATTAAGCGATACAGATGGCTTCAAAAAAAAGCAGCAATTGGCATTGATTTTGGTGTGACATTCTGCAGAGTTGCAGTTTGTAAAGAAGGTAAGGTAGAAGTTATCGGGACCATTCCAACTTGGCCGTCTTAGGGGCAGGCGAGTTAGGCGGTCGCCTGGGCCCCCAAATTGTTTTTTACAAGTAAATTACTAACAGTCTATAAGTGTCACTAAATGATTTTGTCTCGTTTACAAATATAACAGGCATTTGTTACAATTATAATTGTTACAAACTGTTTTGTAACAGCTAAAACAACTCTAAGTATCTGTTAGCAGTATTTTGGGATTTTTTATGCCATATCAGAAGTATACAATCCGAAATCTAACCTAAAAAACTGCAAAAAAAAATCAACGTCCTTCGGCCGCCAAGCTAAATCCAAATTATCGCTTTTAGTAGTTTGCAAACTTATCTCCAAAATTAAAAAATTTCCTATGTTCTTGACTTAATAACGTATAAAAAGGTCTCAAAATTTAAGTTCGCCTATAGCACTCTGAAACTGTAAGACGGCCATTTTTGCATCGCGTTCGATGATAATCTAACAGTTCCATTGTTCGGCGATGAAGCGCAAGATCAGATGCATTCGAATCCATTGAACACGGTATTTCATGTTACGCGTTTAATGGGTAGGAAAATGGCTGATCCTGCACTGCAGGAAGACAAGAAAGTCTGGCCATTTAAAGTTGTTTTTCCTAATTTCGATGATAACGAAGAACCTAAGATTCAGGTGCAATTTGATGGTGCATCAAAGAAATTGTCTGCTGTAGAGATATCTTCGATGTTTCTGAAGAAGTTGAAGAGCATTGCGGAACAACATTTAGGAGAGAATGATGTGAAAGATGTTGTGATCAGTGTTCCGTCATTCTATACTGATTTCCAAAGAAGAGAGATGAAAGATGCTAGCTGCGGTTAAGGCCGGGATGAATTTAATGAGGATTCTGGATGAAACATCCGCGGTTGCAATCGAGTACGGTGTTCATAGAGAAGGATTAAAAAATCTCGAAGAAAAAAGGAAGAGAGCGCGTATTAATTTGAACGAAGAATATCACGTCAATAAGAAATGAAGAATTACTGAAGAAATGGTTAAAGAGATTGAAGAAAACATTTTAGTTCTTGATTGTGCACATTAAAGAGGATAATACCGGGAGGAGATTCAGAGTGAAATCTGTAGCAGGGGACACCCATCTTGGTGGAAAGGACTTGGATGATCGTATCATTCGCCTTGGTATCGATGAATTTACTATATGTACAAAGATGTTCCTGATATTTGTACAAATTTTGACCGAAAGCAGGACGATGCAGAGGATGTTGCCAGATCACCGAGTAGATTACGAAGTGAGTGCGAAAAGGAAAAAATAACTCTTTCTTCCGGAGTTCATGCAGTGGCCGCAATCGAAGTCGAATCCTTCTACAACGGCAACAATTTGTTTTATACTTTATCTAAAGATAAATTTGAAGAAATAAGCAAGGATTTCTTCAACAAATGCAAGGGAGTAATTAGGCAATGTCTACGAGATGCAACCCTTGATCAATCTGCTGTTAAAAAGGTTATTCTCGTCGGCGGGTCTGCAAAACTTCCTGGGATTGAAAGACTAATGGAGTCTTTCTTATTCGGTGGGATTATCGAGTTTGAAGGAAAAGGCATCATTCCGGAGAATGCCGTTGTTCGTGGTGCTGCAATCCATGCAGCACTGTTAAGTGCAAATGCAACGCGTAAAAAAGCTATAAAATATGCACTGTCAGACGTGACTGCATATGAGCAAATTTGCTCAACAAACATATAAGTAAGTGGGTTTATCTTGTGTATGTGTGTAAATGGTGTGACTTGCATTGAAGAAGCCAAAACTTCACTCTTAATAAGAGAAATGGTGTAAATCTATGTTAATTTTGTATTCTTGGATGCAAGTCACACCATCTCTTTTATTTTTTATAATTGGTTTTGCACTTTCCCAATGAAATGATTGGGTGTTATCTTATGTATGGGTGCACAAGTTAACAAAACCCTAAGTAAAAAGGGTCATTTAAGATATTTTACTTATATGTTAGTTGAGCAAATTTTCTGCCGCTATACGATACTTCACTTTGTGAAAGAAACGTTAACTTGGGCACTGAACTCCCTAATCCAATTCCTACTAGCTAGGCCGCTAAGCTTTGTCATTCTTGTGAGCATTTTGAAAGAAATAATTCAAAAAGTTAAGAAAACAGAGTCATTTGGAAGTAGAATTCAAAACCCCTTAACCATATTCTTGTTTTTTTTTATTTTTTTGACTAGCTGGATTGGGATATTCCAAAACTAATCGGGGGATGGGCGATAAATGAAATAAAGTCATTTAGAAGTAGAATTCAAAACCCCTTAACCATATTATTTTACTAATGGTAAAACTGCAGCTGATTAATAACATTAATCCTATTTAGTTACTTAAGTAATTATAGTTAGATTAAATTAGTTGATTAAACATTTGAACTATTGTATTTGTGAAATTTAAATTTTTTTTTTTTTTTGGAAGAATTTTTAAGGGAAAATTTGGTTTTTGAGATTTTTCTAACGAAAGTGAATTGTTCAGGTTAAATACTTCTCAAAATGAACCAACTGGTATTAGCTCAGTTGGCCAGGGGTTGAGCTCCCAACCTATAGGTTGCGGGTTCAATTCCCGCGCTGATCGTGTCAAAAAATACTTCTCAAAATGGATTGTAGAGGGGTTTGTTAGTTCAATTCTTCGAATGAAAAGGTGTTCAAACTTTCAGAATTGAGTCAATCAGAAGTCGTCATGCTTGATAATTTAAAACATTGACGACAAATTATTTTATGAATTACATCGTCATATTACTTTTTCAAAATCATAACGATTATTAGAAAATTTGCACACAGAAAAACTTATTTTTGACAATTTATAGTCGACATAGTTTGGCTTTCCAAATATGACAACCGAATAATTCTTGAATACGTAAAAATCGTGAATTATTCGCTAAGCTCACAAAACACGTGAAAAAGAGAGGGTACCAAATACACCACCAACTTTTTCGTTCGGCAACCTGTATGGACAAACCCAATACAATTGCAAGTTGAACAACTGAATGACCCTTGACAATATGTAAATAGAGTTTATATATGTACTTTTTCTCAATCAGTATGTAAATAGACAAAGAGTCCGTGAACCCGATTGTTAAGAAGAGTACTTGGACGATCTCAAAAAAATCAATATCCAAGATCAATCTAGTCGTATCCAAGTATTCCAATTGGAATTATGCCGAGTAATTAAACTTGTTATATATCTTTCAAGATACGAATTCTACATGAAACGAGTCTCGTAATCGATTACAATTAGACGGACGTATCTACTAAGATTGAATACGTACAACTTGCATACATCCTGATTATAAAGATAAACAATACAATGCGAAAAGGAAAAACACAAGACACCAGAAGTTTTGTTAACGAGGAAAACGCAATTGCAGAAAAACTTCGGGACCTCGTCCAGATTTGAACACCAAACTGTATTAAGCCTCTAAAGACACTGGCATACTATCAGAATTCGGACTGGAATGTAGTTGAGACCGAATCCACCCTCCAAGCTATTCAGTTACAATCGCTCTCCTTACGTCTCTTGAACATCACAAGGCTCTACGCAATTGACTCCCTTAACTGATTTCTATTACATCCTAAGAGTTGCTTCAGCCGAAGTGAAGACTTTTGATACCAATCTTCCTCTAACAGATAGGCCTATTTTATTTCCATTTAGATCAAGGTGTGGAAATCTGTTTGCAATAGACAAGCTAGCAAACCTCACAAATTCGGAACTTACAACTCCCGAAGAGCATCCTAGATTCTTAACCACATCTCAAGAAAAATCTTCAAAAGATCACATAAGATCAATTTTCAGATATCTATCTTTAGGAATCACAAAGTCTATGATGAACATAAATTTGTGATTTCTACCTATCTTGCCTGAAATAGGTTATGAGAATATCAATAACAGAAAAGCAAGATCAGGATACACGAACTATCAAGGTAAAGATAGTCGTACCTGGCTTCATGAATCCCCAAAGAGAAGTCTTTCAGTCATAGAACTAATTATGTTTCTTAGAAGAAACCTAGGTCAATAGAGGATAACTCTAGAATCAACTAGGACACAAAGTGTCAGGATTGAATTTCCCAGTTGATAATGCATCTCTAGGGGTTGCTTAGAATTCAATCTAAGATAACTTGAGAATCAAGCAAACACTTTCTCGGTTTAGATGAAAGACTAGTTAGGGTTTCAGTTAAACATGTGAGAATTAAGTCTTGAAAATAGAATAGAAGAATATACACTATGGTCCGTTTACAGAACCATGTACAATGACTGTTCGGATTGGCAAGTATGCCACGAGAACTAAAAGCAATTTTATGTTCATTTAAACACTTAAGAATTTAATCATGATGCACACACATAAGTGTTTAAGTGATCAATGAATCCTTAGAAGAGTTTAACAGAGTTCTAGCAATGCTAAACATATTTAAAAAATAAGTCTTTGAGCATCTGCTAAAATCTGCTGGGACCGTTGGTAGAACGGTTCGTGAACCGTAAGGCTTGTTCACAAGTTAGATGGCTACGGTCTGTGAACCAGTTTCTCCAACCTTACAAAACTACGGAACTCAGTTGACCTCAGTTCTTGAACTGTGTTCGCCAACTGCTAGCCTATTATATCGACTTCAAAATTCATTTCACCACGATTCGTGAATTGTTCCCAACTGAACTTACAGTTTGCGAATTAGTTAGCCAACCCTGTATTTATGTAACTCAAATATCTATGGTTCGCAAACTGGATTGCCAACCTACCCTGAGTAGACATAACAGAAGTTCTGAATTTCTCTCTTATGATGTTTGAAACATTCCCAAGTGATAAAATCATTTTCATGGGAAATTGATCCACAAATTACTTCTCAAACAATAAATTGCTTCGAACTAGTATTGTTAAGGACCATTGAACATCTTTGCTAAAATCATATTTTGATATTTTCATAAGACAAGCTTGAATCGAAACTTCTTCTTTGTAAATCTACTTGAAGTCATACGACAGAGTCTCAACAGATAGAATGGTAAGATAATGAGTAAAATAGAATGGTTCAGTCTTAACATACCTGACATAGAAGTTCTCCAAATATCTTCGTCGATCTTCATTGGTCGAGGGTGATGTATGATACTCAACTACCAAATTCTAACCTAGTCCGAGACTTGACTTAGTAGACTATAAATCAAGATATAGTTTCGACCAACTAACATTGACAACAAGCTTAAGATAGAAAAACTTGTGGGTTCAACCGAGCATTGCTCTAAAAACATGCGTACTTGGTTCGCGGGTGGAGTAGTTCAGACGTATTATTCGGGAACCAACGATTCGACAATATTCACGAATTATTCTTCGAATTACTAACTAGGCTTGAAAGCAAAGATTCATGTTTCCTTCTGTCTAAGTCATAGAAAATTAGAAGAAAAATAGAAATTTACTCTGAAATTTATACGACACATTTTTAAAAAATTCCATAGAAGCACGTTTAATGCATTTTGAAAATAAAAAACAAATTTTATGATTGGGGTTACATTTGGACGCTGATTTTTTGCAGGCAGAGCTAGTTCACGAATATTCGCTAATAATTCGACAAAAATTCGTCAAATAACTAACTAGGTTACATACTCCCATGTGTCCTTTTCTACTAATGCATCATACTCTTCCTTCATAGAAGTCATCCATTTAGGACTCTAAGATTCAGTGTAAAAACTTTGTGGTTGTTTCATTGGTTAACAAAGAAGTTGTAAAAGCATAAGGAATATGATGAGGAATAAAATAACTGAAGACAAAATCACTGAAATCTTTAGGCTTAGAGGTAGCTCTTTGAAATCGTGTTACAGTTTGATTAGATAAAAGAATTTCTTCATAAGCCACATTAAAAGAGGATTTTAACAAAGAACTAGAAATGGAAATATTGAAAATATAAAAAAACATTGCGTTTCATCAAATTTCACATGCCTTGATACATGCAATTTTTTAGTAACAAAATCATAACACTTATAGCCTTTTTGTTAAGGTGATAGTTTCCCCGGTCTTGACCGACCAAGATAAGCAATCTGAGATTATAATAGTCTGGAACAACCTAAAAAACACTCAATAAGGAGATTTTAAAGACAATACTAGAGTTGGAGCCCTATTGATAAGATAAGTAGTCGTAAGAAAGGTTTACGTACACCAGTATGTTTTAGGATAAGAAGCACTTATCAGCATGTAAAGTATTACTCATCTCAATAATGTGTCTGTGCTTTACTTTGTTGGTATGAATTTGTTGAAGCAGTCTATGCACATGTTTGCGAATTTTGACTGCGGGTAAACAAAAACTGACGTATACTTCATAGATTATTCTTCAGTATAGTTATTATTTGTTCATCTGATATTAAAACATCTGCATTTATATGTAATTGATCCGTTCCAGTTGACTATTTTCCATACCAACTATAAAAGTACTGATATTATACTTTCTCTGATATTATGTTAGGGATAAAATAATTAGTACAAACGCTGCAACAAGTGACCAGTTCTAATGATGAATTATAATGCTCAATAATTTGACCATCCGTTTTCTAAATTGAACACTATTAGAATCAATAAAAATTCACAACACCACACAATCAAAGAATCAAAAGAAAATTTTCTTTAATTTTTTTGCCAAACCACAAAAAATAATTCTTTTTATTGAAAATAAGTCTCAGTTATATTATGAAAAATAATTATAACCAAATAACCTTCGAACAACATCATATTTCTTTCCTGATTCAACAACTTCCATTAACAAACTAATTAAGGTCAACTGGATGTACAATTACTCCCACCATATCCTCCAAAGTGAAGGATATTATCGTCAGGGTAGTATTCGGCTGCGTAGTGCTCAGGACAATCGATGGTGTATTCAATTTCTTTTGGCTGTAGAAATTGATTATTCATGTCTATGTATTTAAGGTGTTGAAAAAACCCGCTACAAGAAGGATTTTCATTAGGTAATTGACCACTACCCATTGGAGGAGTAATTCCGTTTTTACCTGCTTTCACACGACCACCCCAGTAAATGTAAGTAGCTCCTGGTGCAAATGCTGGGAATAACTCAATAGGCCAGTATCCAATTTGAATGCTATTGAGGACTGTCAAATAACATTTTCCAGATTGTCGATCCTGCAACATAATACATAATGATTTGTTTGTCAAATTTACCACATATTTATGTTCAAAGGGGCTAAAACAACAAATTGTTTTATAAGGGAGAAAAAGAAGAAGTTAATTTTGAAATTCTAAAACGTGGGAAATAAAATAAAATATCATTATGTCAAACGTTTCAAAAATAATTATTTAAATACTGATTTTCAAAGAATATGAATTCTTGCTTCTGTGCTAGAGCATTGGGCTACCGGATGCAAGTAGAAGTTTATTTTTTTTAAAGCATGATTGCAAGGAAAAGATAATAAAGTGTCAGTTTAAATTATAATTTAAAAATGGCATACAACATAAACTAGATTACCAACCAACCCTGTGTAAAAACTGCGTTATTTGTATTCAAATAATAAAATGCCCCTTGTGGCTCCTATTAAATAATAATAAAAATAAAAAATTATCAATAAAATTATAATAATAAAATTTTAAATTCAAATTTGAAAACTAGATTACCTCAATATATTATTTACTTATTTTGTTGAGATATAAAAAGATGAGGACAAAATTTTGAAAACAAATTAATTCTGGTAGTATATAAAGCAAATTCCACAAATTTTTTTAATATTTTCTTCCCGTAGCTGCTTATATACTCATTTAATTAAAAAAAAAATGAGAATAGGAGTAAAACCGGAAAAAAATCAACTTCACTATCCGTTAGCCATGTCAACCAATCATACCCCTAAAAAATACCTAGAATATTATGTTTCCCTATTGTACCAAATTGTATCTGACATTCTGGAGAGAAAAAAATGCATTTTACGCTATTTGGATAATATTGGTGTTAGATGTTCTTCTGATTATACAATAAATGACATCTTAAAAGTTATTCATTTAACGGTTGCTAAAAACAATTTTACTTACCAGATAAATAGATGCTTCCAATGCAATCTGTGTGCCACAAAGTATTGACGTTTCGACAATAGGCAAATCCAAAGTATATTTATCATGAGTTTGGACAAAACCAGAGCAAATGGTATTATAACAACCAGTATTCCGACCACCATCTCCCTTATCAATTATAAAAACCACATTTAGTTAGTAAGATCTTAGATTAAAAAAAGGTAAATAGCTGAATGGTAGCATATAATTAATTATTTAAATTTAGGAATAACTCACGGTCCAATATGCGAAACCTCGAGGGACACTATCACCATATAATTGTTGATCTACCTGATACATTTTATGAAAAAATTATTCCAGTTAGTTCAAATTATCCCATAAACCATCGTGGTGTTGTACTTGTATACATAGAAGGGAAAATTATTTCTAACCTGCTTTTTTTTTTCCAGTGTATCAAAAGACCATCATTAATATTTTATATATGACAAACTCATAATTAGTTATAATAATATTTTGATTGCAAAAATATTCTTTTACTTCAATGAGGAAATTAAGTATCTATTTATTTTTGTGAAAAATTGGGTGATAAAAACTAATCCTAGAACTCAAGTATCACGTTATATTTGAATAATATTAAATAGAGAATTAAACTAATTTCCTTATTTAATTTTAAGGTTACGTTTTTACTCGGTCAGGAAAAAATAATATATAATAAATTACGGGTTGTGCATATATCAAATTTTATTGGTGGGTTTTTAGAAGAAAAAAATAAAGAAATTGGGCTACAGATATTCTCCCCCAACTTTTTACTATAAAAAGAGAGGATAAAAGGCTATCTACTACCATATTATAGTAAAAAAATTATATTATGGGTTTTAGATATTAATCATCTTGACGGTGGGTTTCTAGAAGAAAGAGAACTTATTCTTGATTTCTCCATTTTTTTTTACATATATGAGCCTTTTTTTTATAAGTCATATATGAATTATTTATTTGTGGTATATTCATTTTAACGTTATAAATCGAAGGATGTGGTAATTCTTTATATATACATACAGTCCATCCAAATCTGATGACATTGAGCTCCTCCGGCGAACCAGATTGCACAGCAATTTCAGTTGAACTAAATTGATCCTGGGATACGCTAGGAGCCCAAACATTAAACAATCCACTCGCTCCATATATTGATTCACCAATCTCTTTTGCTTTGTACGAAATACCTGCTCTCTAGAAGAGACCCAAAAACATTAAGAGAAATTTGATGCAAAACTAGTGAAAGTTGAGAGAAAGAAAATACTTACGTATTGCTTATCAGGAGCGGCATTTGATGATAAATATTTCGCTTTGATTAGATCTTTCCTGGTTATCCGACGAATAGGGACTGTCCCTTTTGGGCATTCATCAACTTGATTCGTCAACATTTCGAGTAGATGGGACCTTGTGGAAACAACTTCCTGTCTCATCTATAAGTAAAATAGAAATTAACTTTTGATGTACGAATAAGAATTTTCCTTCGGTTTGATGAAATTTTACATATTAGCAAGGTGGTTGAAGACCGCATTTTTTTAGAACGAGTAGCGTGCTTAGTGGGAAACTACAATTCACCCGAAATAATACTCGATGGATAGGAAAATGAAGATTGAAACGGAAAAAATTATTAATAGAAAATGATTACAATAATTTTTTTATGGACTATGGAAAAAATAAGAGATGGTTCTCTTATAACATGGGCTAAAAGCCTAATACTTACAAATCATAAGTACCTGTGATTTGTGTGTGGAGGATTAATTGGAATTTACCCTTTGCAATAAATACCTTCTAATTTTGCTAATGTTCAAATTGAACTCTATCGAGTGTCTAACCCGAGTTTTTATTCGGTTTAACTCGACTTCAACACTCATCAGTTAATGGGCTTGGTCAATTTCAATCAAGTAGCACAATTTTGTACGAGTTGAAACTCATATTAATTTTAGAACGATGATTTGGGGACTACCCCAAAACAGTGGGGGACTACTCTTCCAATTTTGGGGTGGATATTTGAAGTAATTTTGGGTCACCCCTTATCTATTTTTTTTAAATACCAAATTTACCCTTGGTAATTAAATTAGTTAGTTTATTGATTAGTTAGTGTTAGTGTAATGATTAATTACTAATTAGTTAGTGATTAGTGAGTTACTAATAGGATAGTTTTGTTAGAATCAGAATTATTGAGAGAGAAGAAGAAGAAGAAGAAAAAAAGATGAAGAAAAAGAGGGAAGAACCCAAATGATGAATTTTATCATCCACAACCAGAAGATAAAGTTATGGGTACTCATGTATGGCTCAAATTTAATTAATGTAGCTTGAATTGTGCAAAAAATTGGCCAAATCGAAAATTTCAGGAAGAAATTTCGGCTAGGTCAAAGTAGTTCGGTTAGCAATTCTGCAAAATAGGTAGCCGAACTCTCCTGTATGTGCTGTTCGGTTACTCATTTCAGCATACGCAGGTAACCGAACTCTGTTTTAATGGAGGTTTTTGAGAGTTCGGTTATCTTTTTCCAGAAAACGTTGCCGAACTAATTTTATAGAGTATACAGTTAATAGTTCGGTTTAGTCGAGTTTAGTCCCTTTGTTACCGATCTTTTTGTTCGGCAAGATCGCAAATCACGATCATTGAATAGCTAACCGAACTTTGTAGTTCGGTTTAGTCGAGTGTAGTAATTATGTTGCCGAACTATACAATAGAAAATTCCAAAGAACAAGTTCGGCAAGATCGCAATATCTGGTATAAGTTGCGAAGTCACCGAAATACAAGCTTGGTGTTGACAGATCAAAGTTCGGTTACCCCATAGAAATTGCGAAGTAACCGAACTATATTTTATCAAAGTTCGGTTACCTATATAAATTTATCGACTAAACCGAACTCAAATTTCGCATATAAAGAAAGAGTTCGGTTACGATTTTTTTTTTTGCGAGCTTACCGAACTACATAGTTCGGTTACCTAAAAATTCCTACTTGGCCGAACTGTTCTTCATATTGAAAGTTCGGTTACCAAAATCTAGGGTTTTCAAAATTTCTCCTAGCCGAAATCTATACTGTAACTACCATTTTCTATGGTTTTTGATGATTTCTAATCGATTTCTTCAACAAAAAACGATTAAAAGGAATGGGTATGAAGGAAATTACCTGCGTATTTTCATTTTACTCGAATCGGACTTCTTGGTTGATGTTGGAGAAGAAGAAGAAGAAGAAGAAGAAGAAGAATAAAAGAAAAGAAAAGGTTTTGAAACTGATTTTTGGTTTTAATTTAGGGGGTTAGATTAGTGGGTAGTGGTTAAATTAGTGGGTTATTAGGATTAGTTATAACCTTAATTAGGATAAGGGCAGATTAGTCTTCCCTAATCTTTTAGGACACCCCTTAAAATTTAGGGTGGACATTTGAATAACTAAGTAGTCCCCCACTGTTTTGGGATAGTCCCCAAAACATCGTTCTAATTTTATTATGTCCTTTATACGTCCATCACTGACTACTATACTGTTCAAATAAAATCATCATACTAATTAAAAAATATACACGTGTAAGGAAAAAATATATTACCTCGATGGTACGGTTTTTTAGCAAAGGATGATCAAATGCAGGTTGTTTGTAGAATTCGATACAGTCGTAGATATCACCCCATGGAGTCTTCACCCGTATGAAAAAAAAAAAAAAAGATAAGCCATTCACCTCTAAAAAGGATAGTTTTGTTAACGGATAAATCAAAATATATATAAAAAAAATTCCGTAAAACTCGAACGTTACAGATTGCCCAAGGCGGCCAAAAGTCACATGATTTATAAAGGGAGATACCACTATTAGCGGGGGTGATACCAATTGAGCGATCCAACGGTCAGGATCTGTTAATATTTGTTTGTCATATATGGAATGGTATCACCCCCAAGTAATACAGATACCCCCCTTTATAAATCGTGAAAAGTCACAATACTTTTTGTTGGAAATATATGTTTTAAAACAAAATGTATTTCCATGTATTATTTTTATTAAAATTATTTTTAATAGTCTTAATGATCTTCATAAAAGCAATTTATTATTTGTGATAAATTCCTTGACCGTTTCATGTTACAAGAGATAATGGTTTTTATTAAACCATATAAATGTTTTCATTAAAACTTTTTGAAACTCTTAAGCATAAAATCAGATTTTTTGTTGAAAAACATTAAGAGAATTTCATATAACGTTTTGGAGTTTTAAAGAAAAGTAATAATTTTTTGAGAGAAAGAAAACTAGTGTGTGATCATCACTTGTTTTCTAGAAATTTGATTCTGAGCAAGAATAGAAGTGTACAAGTATCACATACTCTCAAAGTGCAAGAGTGATTGTGAGAGAGATTTTACTTGGTTGTTTTATCCTGGGGACGACGCAACATGGAAGAACTGTTTGCACAATTTTGGGCAGAGCCGCGAAACGTCTTAAAGAGAGCGACCTGGTCGTGACTCAGCCATAACATTATTTGTTTGGTTTTTCTTTGTGATTGTTTTGCAGGCGGATTTCGGCAATTGTTCCAACACTTTTTTTTTTTTTTTTTGGATAAATCATATAGGTAATAGAAAACTCTAGGATCTAGATTTTAACTCACTTGCTACCTCAAATTCTTGAAAGATATAACATAAATGTATATATGATAGGCACGGTCGAAAATACAGGTTTTCAATCAACTAAAGCATTCCAGATTGACAAAAAAATAAACTAAAACATTCCATATGGGATGATAATGGTAATAGAATGATTGTTTTATAAGTATTTTTTGGGGGACTGATCTCATTTTAATGTTAGTTGATTCGGTTTAGAAATTTTTTTCTCGACCTACCCGAAACTCGGTATTATTTTTCGCATATAAAAAACAGTTCGAGGTTTCACTACCAATCTAGGCTAACCTGGCAGAATATTAGTGTCGTTCTTCGCATACGTTAAACGAATTGATATTCCGCTAGTGTGTTTTTTTTGTTTTTGACCTGATTTTATGTGACATATACTATAATATTCAAAACTGATCTAATACTTAGGTTAATTCATCCAAACTAATCTTAATATTAACAATTTAATTAGTCTACTAATACAAATTTTAACCCTTGAAAACATAAGAACATAGCCATTAACACAAATATATTGGATTGAAAAAAAAAAAAATTCTTCAAAAAAAATGACACAAATATATTGGATTGAACATAACCATTAACATCCATAAAAAAAAACCCTAAGCAAAAGTTTAGAGGAATGCGGATATGGCTAAAACTGGTTTAATTTGGACTTAGAAGAAACACAAAATAACCCCAAATTTTGGGATGGGTAGCCCCTTCGTAAGGCCACAACAGTCCTTTTTGCCGAGGATAGATTCCAGGTTTTCCTTTAAACGTAGTTTGGGTTGATTTTTTCCGTTTAGAACTGAATTTCAGTAATAATTTATTAATTAAGAAATAATTGGATCTTAATGAAAAGAAGAACGTATACATACATGGATGGTTGTGACAGGAGGTTTATTTTGAATTGTGAGTTGTCTCTGTAGATCCAATTCCTCTTCCGCTGATAGTGTATCCACCCATCCTTCCACAAATATCACTGCACTGATCACTAAGAGTACTACTACTGCTACACAGTTGATAGTCATGATTTGACCTGAAATGGAGCCTTCAAGGCTTATCAGACAATGATATTATTATTTGAAGTTAAGATCGATAAAAAATATGTGATAAAATTTGTTTGAAGTTGAGCAACGAGGATGACTGACTAACTGGTGGTTGTATGCCTTTTATATGTCTACTCATTTAGTACGTTCTTAACATATGCGATATTTGGGGTATAAGCTTTCCAAATAAGACTTGCTAAAAATCAGCAAATATCAATTGGCCATTCATTACTCTTATCAAAAAGAGATTTTCTCATTAATATTTTATCTCTTTTCAAATAATAAGATTAAGGAATGAATGATATTATCTCGTGGTAACTGGCAATATAAATGACATTAATTGAGGTTAGGAAAAAGAAAAAGAAGATAAATGTCTTAAAAGTGTGAAAGAATCAGGTTGTTGATACAGGACCTGCGGTCCATGGATGTGAGGTCCATTTAAATGATAAGGGTTTTGGTTTTCCGTTTACAAGTATATAATATAAAATCGTAAATGGTATTATATATATGTAACGGATGACCATAAAGGGTATTATATATATATGTAATGGATTTGCGTTTCTATCTATAAGATTATTCTCTTTTCTCTTATTCTTGTCTTTCCTATTTGCCTCCAAAATAGGTCTTTGATTTGTGAACTAACATGTTGTTATCTGACTTAACTAACTCGTCTGGATCTAAGTCATGTAGATCTAACTCTGAAAATGATCAAGTGGTCTGATGGTTCTCATGTTACCTTCCACAGCAGAGGAAATGGTTCGAACCCTTGTAATAGCTTAAATATTCTAAATGAGTGGATTTAGGAGTAGTCTATAGACAACTATATTATGTTATCAAATAAATTTAAATCTGACTCGTTACATCTGGATCTGACTCAAAAATTATTAATTAGTAGAGCTATAAAAAACTTTGAATTCAGTCAGATAGTACCCGGAGTGTCAGGTACAAAATGATACCTTACTTTAATATCTCTGAGTCAAATGTATGAGCCGAGTCAGATCTCGAATTAGACATCAGAAAAATGAAGAAAAAAAACGATCTGACATTTGACTCGCGCCGAATTAGATTCATGCCGTGAGTCATGCCCAAACAAACAAGGTGCAAGTCTTTTGCTTTGGAATTCAAAACTTTTTAGTCCTGTCCATACAGGCGATAAACGGAAAATCTTCTTGAAATAGTACAATATTAATAACCAATGAATATTTTTTCGGACTCATAATTAAAAAAATCATCGGAATTCATATAGGGAATATTAGTCAAAATCTGCTTTATAAACTGAGATTAAAAAAACGGAAAAAAACCCTCGACATACACAGAAGTGGACGCCCTGCTGGCCTCAGAGGGTGGGTGGCGGGGGCACACCGGGACCCACAACAAATACTGCATCTGTCGGTTTTTCTGTTTGTTTTCCACGTATGTTCTTCTAGAACCGGTGGGGCTATGATGGGTACGGGGCACACACTCATGGTATGCGCCCCCAGTTCTCCTGCTAACACCTCACATAGTCCAAATATTTCGAACAATACTCGCACGAGTTTTATTTCTTTTTTAACCGCTCTAATTCAAATTACCTTTTTATCTCTTTCCTAAAAATACTGATATTTGGGAATATATTTTTACTTTCCATTATTTCCTAGTAGTTTATATGAAGAATAGCCATTATTAGGTCAGAGGACATATGATTTACTAGGCTACATCTTACAGAAACAGGGCAATGGTGATGCAACAAAAATAAGATCGAAGTTTTATTTCTTCTAATTCATCTACGTTTCGATATTCGGCAAAATTACAGTATATGCTTGTAGTTGTTCATTGCCATTTTCATTAAACTTCGATTTCGGTATAACTAACTATTATCATCTTTTTCCCTGATTTCCATTAATCATTATAATCTAATTCCCCATTTCGTATAAATCAAGCAACAGAAATTTGATGGTCTAGCATATATAACCTCTTTTATATTATTTGGATGCCCAATCGTAAGAAATTAATACATACAAGCTTGAAATTTTAGAACAAGAACAAAAACATCTTAGTCATATATTATGTCCCAACAGAATAATTAAAACCCAATAAATCATTGCCGTCATAAAAAAAAATGTGTTAGAGCATTTCTCGGTCGAACTCACAAGTGTTGCCATCTCAAGCTTGTTGTCAAATTTAGTTGCAAAAACTATATCTGAATTTCTAGTCTACAATTAGTTAAGTCTTGGACTAGGATAGAAATGTAGTTGAGAAACGGTGGATCACATTAGTCATCATTACGTTCTACCGTTTGAAGGCGAAGATCAACCGAAGCTTTTGGAGAACTTCATCAACAAAAGTTAAGTAAAGACCAAACCACTTATTTCTCAAGTTATATTCACTTTTCTATCATTGATACGATGTCGCGTAACTAATTAGACTATCATGCATATACAAGAATTTTGAGTCAAGTTTATCTTGGTAATTAGTTCTCGAAATGTAATGACTAAACTTAATGAACATTTGTTCATACTTTATGAATTTCGGTTAAGGATAATTTATTGTTCGCAATCAAAATCATGATTCAAGTTTAATCATTCGAAAATAGCTTGGAACAGTGATATGTGTCATTGATGTTACTCGGGAATGTTTCGAATCGATTTAGAGAGAAGTATAGAACTACTATAGATTCAGATACAAGACAGTGTTATGAGCCTTACAAACTGGGAAAAATGTTATAAGTCTGAACCCGGATTACATGTACTTGTACATGTAGCGGAGTATCTATATGTCGACTTTCAGATTTTTGATACACATATCCTTATGCACATCATTTAAAAATCTGTTTAGCTCGTGAACCGGATCGGTACCATATGCAAACTGTAAAGGAACTGTGGTCATGGAACTGGTTTGGTATCCATATCGATACACGTACCAGAAAAGTTCTGTGTTCCGGAACTCGATTGCGTATCCATACCGATACGCATACCAAAATAGTTATGTGGACTCCGGAGCCGATCATAGTCTTAAGGTACACCTACCGGTATGCATACCTAAATAGTTCTGTGGATTCCGGAACTTGGTTTGGCTTAATAGTTTACAAAACGGTACACGTACTATGGTATTTGTACTTTGTGCATCTACTAAGCATGTCGATTATTTTCAAGTGCAATAAAATTATTTCTACGAGATAATTAGCATTTGATCAATTCTCTAAAAATACTAGACTTATTTGATCACATGATTGTGACTCAAGGTTAAGGTCTTAAGTGTTTTGAATATTAAGATTATAAGTTCAAATTGCCTAGTTTCGGCTAACCACCTTGAACATAGTCTTTATACACGGTTTGGTCACGGTTTCACCTAACCAGAGTGTATATCTTGTTTATGTAAATCACATTCAAAGATTCATCTAATGATGGATATTGATTACTTGTTTCCAAAGCTATCTTAGCTTAAACCTAAAGAAACCTATGCTTTGAATGTCTATAAAAGGGGAACTTCAAGCAACTGGGATCTTTGAATCCCGACACTACTTTTTGGTGTGTACTAGTTGTAACTAGAGTCATCCTATTCCTAACCCTTTTAGAGTTTAGCGACTACAAAGACTTCATAGGGATTCATATGGCAGGTCCATTAATCTTTTCTTGATAACTCGAGTATCCTGATGTTGATTGATTGTTGAGATGCTCACTTGATCAAGATAGATAGAAATCATCAAAGTTCTCTTCATCTAAAACTTTATTGATTCCAAAAAATTTATACTTGTGAGGTGAATAATAATCTAGGTTGCACTTCGGGTTGCATAAGTCCGGATTTTGACTATTGCTATCGATTTCCATCACATTTGATCAAACTTTTTGATTGTAAAGGAAATCACATATATGCTTAATTTGTAGGAGGCGGATTGGTTTAAAGTCTTCAATTGAGTTAAAGCAAATCTTAGTTGGTGTGACGTCAGCTAAGGGAATCAATTGCGCGGAGACCTGCTGGGAATCAAGAGGCGTCGTACCTTAATCAATGGGAGACTCGATTAGGGATCAACTACATTCTAGTCTGAAGTTAATTGGTAGTAGGCTAGTCTTTGTAGCGGCTTAATACAGTTTGGTGTTCAATCTGGACTAGGTCATGGTGTTTTTCTACATTTGTAGTTTCCCTTCCGCATTATATTGTTTATAATTATAATTGAAATATTACAGGTTGTGCGTTAATCAATCATAGTAGATACATCCGACCTTGTTTTGTTCATTGATTTTTGGACATTAGTCTTTGGTACCATCCAAGTAATCTCTTTGTAATTAGGTTCAAGAACTTGGTTCTGTAAACGTTCTAATTGCGAGAGAGAGTGAGAGATATAACTCTATACAATATTCCTTGATTGATTTGAACTCTCGAAATTGTGTTGGGTTTGTCCATACGTATATCCTAAGAAAAAGTTGGTGGTGTATTTTGGTACCCCCCACGTTTTCAATTGGTACCAGAGCAGGAAAACACGTTAAGACCTAACAAGTCTGTGGTTAAAAAAGTCTGACTATATGGACATGAGTAAAATCTCGGTAAACGTATCACGAGCACAGATTATGCCAAATCCTGAATGTGTTCTAGAAACCATCGATGTTAATTTTGGTAATGATCTGAAGAAGTTGATCGATAAACTTTGTCACGAGAAACAGCGATTGATAAGGAAAGTCGATGGACTTCACTGTGAAATTCACATTAAAGATTCTGATCTTTGAGAAGGATCTGAAAGGGAAAAGTTTCTCCAGGATAAATTTCATGAAAAAATTCAAATTAATAATTAATTTTTTTTTTGCAGATACAGGTCATTCTAAATCCGCTCTTGATAAAACTCTTGGGATGTCGAACTCTGTTGAAACTTCTTCCAAATCTCTCAAAAGATTCGAGAAATTCTCTTGATTCATGTCTCATGAATTATCGTCAGTCTGGAGATAAAAGAGTCTTGGGCTTCATTAAAACCGATGCGGCTCATATTGGTTAGGGAGAATCTTATGGTGTCGCCACAATGGTTGTTGGATTCTGTATGTTTTATGGTATTTCCAATCATTACCAACATACTTGTAAACTCCTTAGGAAAAAGTGAAAGGTTGCTAGTAGTCTTAATAATAAAGCTAGAAAACTTTTTTATGATCTTATGAGTCCTAAAAATCTAACAAAATATTACCTTGGGAACAATGATGTTAGTATGAGAGATTTTTATTTAAAGTCATCTTCACCTTTTCAATGGTTTCTTGATAGTAGATGTATCCGGCATATGACAGACTATCTTTCGTGGTTCGTGAATTCGAGCTACTTTAATGGAGGTCCTGTAACATTCGGAGAAGGGAGATCCTATAAAAAGGGAACGATCAAGCTTCCTGGTGTTCCTGAAATCCATGATGTTGTTTACGTCAAAGGTATGACTGCAAATCTTTTTTCTTTTTTGTTAAATTTGCGAAAAAAGGCCACACAGTTATCTTCAGTGCTAAAGGATGTGACATTGAAGATAAATCTTGAAAAATAATTTTTCGGGGAATACGAGGTAAAAATAACTGTTATCTCTTAGATATTCATTCTAATCTTTGTTGCAATCTGACAAAGGTGGAATCTATGCATCTTTGGCATGAGCGTTTTGGTCACACCAATTTTCGCCTCTATATCAAGATCATTAACAAAGAACTTGTCAGAGGTGTTCCAAAAATCAATGCTAAGATCGATGGTGTTTGTGGAGCTTGTCAAAAAGGTAAACATGTGACAGTTCCACATAAATCATCTCAATAAATTACCACCAAAGCTCCACTTGATTTAATTTATATGGATATCTTTGGACCCATTCAAAAACCTACTGTTGGAGGGAAGAAATACGCCTTGGTAATGGTCGATGATTACACTAGATTCACTTGGGTGGCATTCTTGGCACACAAGAATGAGACCCTAAGTGAGATTATTGTAGATAGAATCCAAAATGAACAAGGTTACATACTAAAGAGAATTAGGAGCGATCGGGGAACTGAATTCAAGGATACTAAAGTGTTCGAATTCTGTGACCAACTGGGTATTATTCAACAATATTCACCACTTATTACTCCACAAGCTAACGGAGTTGCAGAAGGGAAGAATATAAGTATACGTTTAATGGCAAGAATAATGCTCCACAACAAAAACTTACCTCTAAAATTTTAGGGAGAAGTTGTTTTCACAACATGATACGTACTTGATCAATCGTGTGTACTTGCGCTCACGAACCCTAAATACTCCTTATGAGTTATTGTACGGTAAGAAACCTAACTTATACTATCTACGTGTATTTGGCAGTAAGTGCTACTTTCTCAAGGATCGAGAACAGAGAGAGAAATTTGATTCAAAAAGCGATAAAGGTATTTTCCTTGGCTATGCATCTAACAGTCGTGGTTTTAGAGTATATAATCTCATAACTTGTCTTATGATGGAATCGGGAAATAAAATCATTGATGATTTGAAAGAATTTCTTCATGATGACTCTCCTACTGAGTTGCCTCCTTTAGAGACAACTGAAAAAGTCAAAGAAGTTCCGGAATCAGTAAAAGTTGTACCAACGATTACTGATCTCAATGTTTTTGGTGATGAGGAGAAAATCCCTACTCAGGGTATTCCTGTTGAACATGTCACTTCATGACATTTGTGGGTTCAAAGGAATCATGATGCTAACAATATTATTGGAGACGTTCTCTTCGTCTCAAACTTTGTTGATTCTACAAGTTTTATATTTGTGAAGTGAATAATAATCTAGGCTGCACTTCGGGTTGCATAAGTCCGGATTTTGAGGTTAGCTAGACTTTGTATATTGCTATCGATTTCCATCACCTTTGATCAAACTTTTTGATTGTAAAGGAAATCACATATAGGCTTAATTTGTGGGAGGCAAATTGGTTTAAATTATTCAATTGAGTTAAATCAACTCTTAATTGGTGTGACGTCAGCTAAGGGAATAGATTTCACAGAGTCCTGATGGGATTCAAGAGGCGTATGGAGCGCGACTGTACCTTAATCAGTGGGAGACTCGATTAGGGCTCAACTACATTCCAGTCCGAAGTTAATTGGAAGTAGGCTTGTGTCTGTAGCGACTTAATACAGTTTGGTGTTCAATCTGGACTAGGTCCCGGGGTTTTTCTTTATTTGCGGTTTCCTCGTTAACAAAACTTCTGGTGTCTGTGTTTTTTTTTTCTGCAGTATATTGTTTATCATTATAATTAAAATATCACAGGTAGTGTGTTAATCAATCATAGTAGATACCAAAGTAATCGAAAACGTTCCTCGGTCCTACTCGGTGGGGTACCTTGTAGCGAGGAACAATGAGCTCGGACTTGGGAATTACCAATACTCTGCCTCATACTCAGAACCTATTTATTAGATATTTATATATCATACACATGAGTCATGAATTATACCTAGTACTCGGATGATTTATATCTAATACTTGGTCTCCTCGGCGAGTACTCGGTTTCCTCGGCCAATTATTCGGTCTCCTCGGTCGATTACTCGGCTGTTCATCGGAATGACCTTGGACTCGGAAATCGCCTCGGTCATTTAACTTGTAGCGAGTACTCGCCGATTGCTCGGCCGAGGAGACCGATTTCGACTACTTTGGTAGATACACCCGACCTTGTTTTGTTGGATACTGAAAAAGCGGGGGTCTAACAACCACACTCAATATTTCCTTTAGGTAATCTGTATGGACCAACTCCAACATATTTCCAAGAGAATCAACTAGACAGTTAGACTCAATCAATGAAAATACATCCAAGAGTTATATCTCTGTTTCTCAATGTAATCAGCAAATCAAACATATAGAAATCCGTGAGCCTGATTATTATGAGAAACAACTTGAATGGTACCAAAGACCAATGTTCAAGTGTCAATTAATTTATATCAACAACCAAAAGTTGGATTATCTAATTGATTGAATTGCGGACAACCTGTGATATTTCAATTATATAAACAAATATAATGCGGAAAAGAAATAACACAGACACCAGAAATTTTGTTAACGAGGAAACCGCAAATGCAAAAAAACCCCGGGACCTAGTCCATATTTGAACACGACACTGTATTAAGCCGCTACAGACTCTAGCCTACTACAAGTTAACTTCGGACTAGAATGTAGTTGATCCCTAACCAATCTCACACTGATTAAGGTACAATCGCCTTCCTTACGCCTCTGAATCCCAGCAGGACTGTACGCACTTGATTCCTTTAGCTGATCTCAGCCACAACAAAGAGTTGTTACGACCCCAAGTTGAAGACTTGATAAACAAATTTGTCTCACACAGAAAAGTCTATTGAATAGATAAATCTGTCTCCCACAGAAATACCTACGAGTTTTTTTCTCCGTCTTTTGATAAATCAAGGTGAACATGAACCAATTGATATACCGGTCTTATATTCCCAAAGAACATCCTAGTAATAACAATCACCTCACAATAAGCTTAACCGTATGGTAGCGGAACAAGATATTATGGAATCACAAAGAATGAGACGAAGAGTATTGTGATTAATTTTTATCTTACCTATCGGAGATTAAATCTCGATAAAATCTTAGAGAAGATAGTACTCAATACGATAAAACAAAGTAAGATCAGAACACACAACTACAGAGAAAATAGTTGGGTCTGGCTTCAGAATCCCAATGAAGTCTTTAAGTCGTTAACCTATAATGGTTTTAGAAAAACCTAGGTTAAAGGAGAATCGACTCTAGTCGCAACAAGTATCACACAGGAGGTGTGGGGATTAGGTTTCCCAGTTGCTAGAGTTCTCCCTTATATAGTCTTCAAATCAGGGTTTGCAATCAATGTTACCTTGGTAACAAAGCATTCAATATTCACCGTTAGATGAAAACCTGATTAGATTCAATCTAATATCTTTCAACCGTTAGATTGACTTAACTTGTTACACACAAATGAAATATACTTTCATTTAGATATGGGTAACCGTACCTAAACGTGTATATTGAGTTGGCTCAATAACAGTTAACCGAAGTTAGCGATATGAACACTTTCATATCAACCTTGTTCATCTCAATCACAACTAGTTCAAATGACTCAAATGAAACTAGTTATAGAGTTTTTCAATTGTTTATATTCTCATAGAAGTATACAAGACACAATTGAAGCAAAATCGGTTTTGATTCACTCGAATCGATTCATGAACATTATAGCCACGGTTTGCAAAGATTGCATTCCTTATTATATATAGATGTATTTGTACATGAGTATATACACATACATAACCGATTTTAGAACTTAACCCACTCAAGTATGCAAACGGGTACGCATACCTAAGTTCACAGACCTGGTCTTGTTTGCCAGTATGCAAACGGGTACGCATACTGTCGTTCATGACAGAACTCAGTTGAAACCAGTACGCATACAAGTGTGCATACTATAGTTCCAGGACTTCAACTGTTGAATCAGTACACATACGGGTATGCATACTAAATTCCCGGACTTAGAAAACACTTGCAAAATTTAGCATACAAGTACACATGATGTGCTATATATCCAATCAAAGGTTAATTGTTCTAAACTCCCATTTTAATCATTGAAACATTTTTAGAAGACGAGAATAGCTGTCTCACACAAACTATTAGCTTCAAAGCAATTTTCAAGTGATCTAATGATCAATACAAAACATTCTGAGTCTACATCAAATGACTGTCTCACACAAATCATGTAAGCTGTTACCAGGCGATTTTCATATGATCATCTTTTGACTTTCGTCAAGATTCAAAGATGAACTTGGTTAAAGCAAAAGCTTACCAAATGTGTATAAAGTAAAGTCTATATAGTTATACGACTTTTGTATCAATAGGAGATAGAATAGAAATAGACTTCTGAGTGATAGATGAGTTCAAGTCTCCACACACCTTTTGTTGATGAAGTTCCACAAGCTCTCCTTAGTAGTTCTTCGTCTTCAATCGATGAACACCGTGAAGTCTAAAGATCAACTACATATTCTATCCTAATCCGAGACATAGATAGAAGTAGACTAGAAATCAAGACTTATAGTTTTGATAACTAAACTTGACAAACAAGCTTGAGATAACAATGCTTGTTAGTTCGACTGAGCAGTTCTCTAATAGATACGACTTGATTGATTCTTGGACATTGGTCTTTGGTACCATCCAAGTAATCTCTTTGTAATTAGGTTCACGGACCTTGTTCTGTAAACGTTCTAATTACGCACGAGAGAGAGATATATATATAACTCTATACACTATTTCTTGATTGAGTTGAACTCTTGGAAATGTGTTGGGTTTGTCCATACAGATTACCTAAGAAAAAGTTGGTGGTGTATTTTAGTACCCCCACGTTTTCATCTACTTCTTTCTCTGTCTGCTGGTTGCATCTATTCAAAACTATTGATGTAATCTTCCTTTTGGCTGAATAAAATATTCTGAAAAAGAGAGTGGAAATGGTTGTCCATGAATCTATACTTCCTTGTTTCAAGTTATCGTACCAGGTGAATGCTGTATCCGTTAGTGACTTCGGTAACTCCATTAAACATAACCTTCCGTCATAGGCACGATCATTCATAGTTGACAAGAACCGGATGAGGTCTTCACGCGCGTTTCCTTTCCCGCTATATACTTTGAATTTTGGTGATGCGCAATCCTATGGGTATTGATACTTGGCGACTTCATAAGAATATGGGTTGTTCATAAAATCATAAATATCTTGTTTCTTTGTCTCCAAGTACTTTGTCGTCGCTTCTTGTGACATTGTTGTGGGTACGTCCTCCCCTCTCGCATCATTCTTTTCCGCTTTTCTGATAGCGTATTTCTCTGCTTGAGCCGTCTGTTCTATTAATTTTCTCAATTCTTGTTTATTTTTTTGGATATGGCCTTCTAAATATTTCTGCATGTCTTGTAAAGTTAATGGTGTTCAGCTCGTATCGTCAGTCACCTGTTGTTTGTTCTTTTGATGCGCGGCTTCGATCTTTCATACTTATTGTTTTTGTATAATCAGATCTACGACTACGCATCGTATCAGTGTTTCTTCTTCGTTATCTTCGTGCTAATCTTCTATTGTCACTTCATCATGACTAACTGTTCGATCGGTTCGTTGATTCCCTGATACGCCTATGTTGGTATTTGTTGGACGAGAGACGAGTCTCCGGGTGTGCTCGCCAAATGTTGAAAGGTAAAACTGATATAGGGTCTAAAAGTCTAAGTAAAAACAATGACAACACCTTATCCTAGAATAGTAAGAGAGAGAGAGAATGCTTTCGGTTGTACTACTTTCCTCCTTTTATAGATTTTCCAAAATGTGCATGTCATTAGAACCTTCTTATTTACCATTGTGGCCACTCCTCCTAATATAAGCTCTAACTTCTCATTAATTCTTTCCCTATCGTTTCCATTTCATGGACATACCCTATTTTACTTGGGCTTTAGTCCCCATGTTACCTAATGGGCTTACCTTTTCTCTAAGGACCCCCTAGTCCTATTAAGGGGCAATTATTTTCATGTATCTACGGTGGGCATTAAACAAATTATGTTCAACCGCCTTATGACCTCTCCTAATTTCTGAAGCAATTTTCACACACTCTACTATTTCAACAATATCATTTTTTATTTTTTATCAAAAGATTCTTGAAGGTTGTATTCTGAATTTGATGATTGTTCGGCATCTTGAGCGGTCTTTCTGATTCTTTTTTCTTTTTTGACACCCACTTCATCAGGTATATTTGTATTTCCATTAGCACCCACTTCATCAGGTCATCAGGCCTTTAAGGAGACCCATGTTGTTGAGAAACATTTATAGTCTTGTAAGGTGATATCCATTCGAAGGCTTGGCATTATATCGGTTCAGCTTTTTGAGGACGTGGAAACATGCTTCATGTTTGAAAATTGAAGAATTTTTTCTTTGCCATTCCTCTAGAGTTCTTCTATGCTGCAGTTAGAATAATTTTAAAATTAGTTATTATTGCAAAGATAACACATTTTTAAAATCAATTCCACCATTTGAAACGTGACGTACCAAATGGAGTTCAGTTTCACCGCTCCCTTTTTGACGAGATATTTGCATCATCATAACAACCTAACTGTTGACGTCTTTGCCAATTGTATTAAAACCACTCGACAACCACGTTTTTCTAAATTCCTAGTTTTCAGACAAAACTGTTCATGAATTTCCCCCCAAAGAGTATTATGATGTTGTTGAGCGCCATTGATAAAATCAAGAGTAAGTGTTACATAACCTATGCAAATAGCTTTATCTTCATCCTGACTATACTTCGCACCCCGAATTTTCTGAGAAGGATTTTATGTTGAAGTATTTTGGTTTTGTGATGAACTTGCCCTTTTTTTAAGAAACTTTTTTTCTATTTTGTATATTGATTTATAGTTTTAGAGATTAAGGATTGGAAAGTTTAAATGAAAATATGAAAAATCTTGGGTGTAGAACGTATGATTTGGAGTTGAAATTGGTTGAGTTTACAGGGAATGAGATGATGACCGTTGGATGAACATAGCCGTCAACGGCTGACAGTGGATCGATCGACTCAGTTTGACACGAGTTTCGTCTCCAACGGGGCCGAGGCTCGGCCTTATAAAATAAGGTCGTCTCCAGTTAAGCCACTCGTCTCATGTTAAGATTGTCTATTCATAGCCATTAATGGATGACAGAGGACCGACCAACTCAATTTGAGATGAGTGTCATCTCCAATGAGGCCGTGGATCGGCCTTATAAGATAAGGTCGTCTCCAATTTATCCACTCGTCTCATGTTAATACTGTCGGTTCAATTTGAGATGGGATGGATAATCTCTTATATTGTTTTGCAAATCCATTTTCTTGATTTGGCAGTCCCACAGTGGGATGGAAATGGGAAAATATTCCCGTCCCACTGGAACGGAAAAAAATTTGAACGCCAGCGCGCGATCAAAATTTGAACCCGTAGCTTCATGACTGTCGGATTTTAAGGATATGACATCAGCTAACTTAGAGTTAGTTAACCACAGTTAAATACCGATTTGAGTCGCACCAATCCTTGCTATTTATTCTCCCCTCGCCTATCCAACTCTGTCTCCTCCCAATCCCAAAACCAAACTTCCATTTTTAAATTTAAGTAAATCCAAACTTTCATTCCTGAAGCTACCTCTCCAACCCACTTGTAAGCGATAATGTTGTCCGCAGAAAATATTAGGAAGCGGTAGAACAACTTCCAAGTTTAAAAAAAGCTCTAGTGCAATACAAGCGCATATGATATCACCATCAATTTATCAGATTCAAAACGTATTCATTGTCTAATTTAAATTACTACTATAAAAGATCAAAAATTTGTTGTTATAGCAATTAATGGGTTTATGTTAAGGAATCGTTATTAGTATCTACATATATAAATTACAGTTTCCAAAAGAACTAATTAAACAACCCTAATCATGTATTAACATACAAAGACTGTTTTCTACTTTTTGTCGCCGATAAGCCAAGTACCAAGATCAAAAAATGTGTACTAATTAATAACTAGGAAGTGATAATATTGATCATTGTGAGTACAATATGGTGGATCAAAAGAAAAAGTACCAACAGTACTGCGGTGCGTGGTGGTTGTTTTCTTTCCATCAAGTTGCATGAAATCATAGTTAGTTTAGAGTGGAGATAAGTTCTATTGTACTCCTTTATCTATTCCTTAATTTGTGATCATTTTTTATGGTTGAAGAAACAAATAATTGTTCTTGTCCGTTTAATCGTATTAAAAAGAACATTACCAACCACATGTGGCAATACAGATGATGATAACAATTTTAGTGGTTCTTTCCATATTGCATTGATCGATCGTTAGAGTAGAAATGGAAGAATTAAGATGCGAAAGTAGAAATTGAATAATTATGATGCAGAGGCCGAGAAAACTAGCAGTTGGGTGAATGGAATGGTCACTTGATGATTCACCTATTAATCCTACTCACGATAATGGTCTTTCCAGCAACCTTGTTGGCGCCAAAAACAAAATATATGTGTTGTTCAAAAAAATCGGTAGCATTACTGTAGTTAACTCTTCAGTTTGCTGATGTCACATCTTTAAAATCCGACAGTCCGGAAGATGTGAGTTCAATTTTGATCCCACATTACGAGATCAAAAAAAATTCCCACTGGAACTGCTCCAACACTTCAAAACACGATTTTTTTCTTTTTGATATGCGACATGGGACGCATGATTTTGACGCATTGATTAGACAAAATTTATCTGACCGTCCATTACAGTTCATCTAAGCAATCTAGTTTGATGAGGTGGCATTCGTTTTAGCCGAGCCAACTCCAAATACAATGTACTCCTCTGGTAAAGCTACAGTAACTCTTTTTTAGGTAGTATCTAACTTAACAAAGAGAATAATCATTATCCATATACCCACTTCTTCTTCCGTCTCTTTTACACTGCTTCCGTGTTCAAACTTGTTACTTATCAATTAGCACTATGCGCAAGATCTTTGTTAATCCAATGCCCTCTAATAGGTGAGTTGCTTCTTAGGTTTCTTAATTTATTTGAAAGAATCTAACCCTAATTTTAGTCTTGATTTAAGTAAAGTATGGGTCTAAATCTGGAACTCTGATGCCGCGTTTTTTGTTGTTGTATCTTTCCTATAAAGGAAAATGTAATTCTTATCAATAGTGTAATTTTTCCAAAGCTTTATCAATTTTATCACCTGTAGTAGTATGCCGAGAGGTGAAGTGGTCTTGGTATGTTCATCGCATTTCTGTTTTTCTTATTCAAGTTTGATAAAGTTGATAGGGTCTCCGATTCGGTGCAGCTTCATTGTTTTATCACCTGGTAAATTCCCATTGTGTTCTATTATTGCACTCTAATTTCAGATGAAAATTCGTAGTATTGCTATAGATTCTAGAGTTAATGGGGCGTTGTTCTCATCATTTTGTTCCTTTTAAAATTGTTTTCTTTTGTCAGATTAAATGCTTTTAAGAATTGGGCTATAGCATATCATTCTAGTTAAACTACTCCCAAAAATGCAACCAAATTGAAGAACATACCGCAGGCGGATCAGTCTCTTGGACAACTGCTCCAGTGTCCAGTTTGGTTGCCTCTCAAAAAACTTAAATTTATATCTTCCGTTTCTTAGTGTTCTTTTAATGCCTGGTGCCTGGACTGGCATTGGTTATCTTTTCTCCTGATCCATCTTAATTGAAAGCCGTCAGCGGATCCAAAAATATCTCATTCTGCATATAATTTTAAGCGTGTGCTTAGCCATAAAGGTTTAGCAATCTTGCTGTTAAATGGGATAACTAGAAATGAATTAAATAGCAAGGGATAGTGCAAATTGAAGCACTCAAAAATTAGTGACACCATACCATGAATCATGGAGGGATATTCGGTTTTCGTTTGTGTGGGAGCTAATAAAGTTGGAGATGTGTGCAAGGAGGTCCATTCACTTGGATCAGGTGTCTGTGAGAAGTCCAAAAGCTTGTGATTTTAAATTTTTGAAGCAAAGAGAACAGGCAGTGACACATCAACCAGTACCAGGTCAAAGGTAAGTTCTCTGTCCTCAACCTCGTTATGCTGTTAGGACACCGTACATTGTTGACAGTTTTGAAAGACTGCGCTGCACTTTGAGAGGCTGAGCAATAGAATGATATACTTTGTTGTTTGATTGTGCATCTCTCTGTGATATATATTTTGCTCCAGCAGTTTTTCTTATTCCTAATTTGTTGGGTGATCAGGTTAGCTTTCATAGAACCGTACAATTTTTATTAGAGAATTGACTTAGGACATTAGCATGTTCAGGTAGAGTTTCTGTTTTTCTTGTTAAGGGATGGATTGTTTATTGTGCATAAGCAGTACCAAACTTACAAGTACAAGTCTTGACTACTAGTTATTGGTTTCTCTTGCTCTGTCCGACAAATTCCAAACTTGTCATCCTTGAACTATGAATGCTTCAAGAGGCATTAATGGCTCAACTGGTACTATGGTTATGTAAGAATTAGCAGTTAGAATTTGCTGAGTTATTAGTTAGCGTCACTTGAGATGTGTTTGCAATATGAATCTGTGGCACAATGGTAGCGCGTCTGACTCCAAGTCAGAAGGTTGCGTGTTTGATTCACGTCAGATTCTCTATAATGACTTAGAACTAGAATTATGGTTCGTGCTTAGTAAGCTACTAAAATCCTAGTGCGGACAAACTCGGAAACAATCAGATTCTCTATAATGACATAAAACTTATGGTACGTGCTTAGTATGTTACTGAAATACTTGAATGAATCCTCTAGTTTCTCACCGAAAACCTTTGACGGCATATTCAGTATCATGTTCCTTCTCTCCGTCAGTAGTATCAAATTGCGTTCCATGGTGTGGTGTATTTATATTGTAGAATTGCTCTTTGAAGGGCAAGTATTACTAGCATCATTCTTTTCATCAAAAAGGCATTTTCATCATCGGTTCTATTATTTACTTGGTTATCATCATCTTTTTCGCTTGTCAACTCATTCTTGGTTAACTAGTCCTGAATCCAAATGAAGATCTTTAATTAGACAAACTGTTCTTGGTAATCTATGCGTCAAAATTGATTGTCGTTAGATGAACTGTGATGGAAGGTTAGATAGTTTTGTCTAATCTATGCGTGAAAACCATGAGTCCCATGATCCAGAACCTTTACTTTTATATGGTAACTACAGATGTGGGAAATCAATGACTCAGTACATGTAGTTTAGATAGGCAGCGAGCTACTTGCCAGGCATATTCACATAGTATACTACAGGTAGTGACATAACCTCACACCTGGCTAGTGAGCAGCTCTTTTCTACAGAAACATCAGAACTGTCGATTTCTCCTCCAATCCCTTCATTACCCAACACAATAATGCTTAGTTCACCAACTTTAGCTAAAACATGACCAAGATCAAGAAGACATACAACTGGCCAACAGATTCAAAGAAGCTCACTAGTGTAGTCTAGTTTCCTATCCCCATTCAAATAGATCCCATTGTCAGTGCTCCCCAGGTGCCTATCTTCTAGAATCAAGTTGATTGCGAAGGTTTATCAGGTTCCGTGTCTCCATAGTGCGAGTAATAGTACCAAATTGCCCCAGCAATTAAGAGGATGACTGTGTAGAGGGCTTGCCATGGCCTTGATCGATTGGTTAGCATTGCGGGGTCGCGTGGAGGAGTGGCAGAAGCGTCTGGGTTTGGCACTCTGAATATGTTGTTGTAGATATTGTCGATGGTACTGTTGCTGAGCGATTCTATATCATCAAGTTCCGTGCTTCCATTTTGGTTTGCTGCTGTTCGAGCTGCTGCACGGTGCGAGCAGTAATTCCAGAGTACCCAAGTAATGACGAGGAAGAATGCGAAAATGGCGAAACCTATCAAGATCGAAAAAAGAGTCGGCACAAAACTGAAACATCATGGACTTACTGAGTAAGCAAACAAGAAAATGGAGAGATAAGGGGTCATTACTATTTCCTGGGAAAAATTATGCAGAGATAAGGAAAATGGAGGCGTGGGTTTCAGAGATTTAAAATGTTTTAACCAAGCTCTATTAGCCAGATCAGCTTGGAGACTATGTAAGAATTCAAGTAATCTTCTGAACAGAGCATTGAAAGCAAGCTATTACCCAAATAGTTCTTTACTTCATGCCCCTCTCAAGAAGAATTCCACTTGGGCTTGGAAAAGTATGTATGGCTGTGTGGACTTCATAAGAAAATACAGTTTTTGGCAAAAAAAATCAAATTTGGGTACCGGTCTTGAAGCTCCACCAATTCCTAATGATACTAGTGGCAATGCAATGCAGGTCTACAACTATGTATCAGAGCTGATTTGTCCGGAAACTATGTCCTGGAGCCTAGATATTATTGATTCTATTTTCGACAGAGAAACTGCTGATAAGATCATCCAAATCAGGATTCCTAGAAGTGCTGAAGACAATCTGGTATGGACACCTACAAATAATGGGCTTTTTACTGTTAAATCCAGTTATGACAAGTTGGTGTAAATCAAATACAGCTCACAAACTCAGATGGGGGTTGAAGATAGAATCTGGAAAGCTTTATGGAGACTGAAAACTGCTGCGAAGATAAAATTATTCTTATCGAAATGTATAACAGATAATGTCCCATGTAGTGAAAGAATTTTGAGACATAGGAGGAGAAGTCAGCAAGTGTTCCTGGCATCTTCTTTTCCAATGTCATTTCTAGGTAATAATAGGGTTTTACTTTCAAATATTCAAAGTATGGCAGAGATGTTATCTGAGTGGACAAATACCCAGCAGTTGAACCAGAACATGACATGGAGCCTTACCAGTCTATACAAATGCTTAGTGAATGATGGTAACAAGAAGATTAACAAGGCAAACTTTAAGAAAATTATCTTGCACTTACAGTGAGAGAAACTGTCATTGATAAGGTTCCACCACTACCGAGAACCGAGAACCGAAGCCTTTTTCCAGTAACAAGTACCAGGTAGGCTGGAGAGAGAATCTCCGAAAAGTTTAGCATAGTTTTTACGCCGGTTCCATCAGGTGTAATTGATTTCAACAATTTATCCTCCGGTTTCCTTAAAAAAGAAAAACGCACCAAAAATCAATCCCATCAATTCTCTATCTATCTACCGATTTCCTCTGTTTCATTCAAATTTTGGATTCAATGACAAACCTGACTAAATGCTTCCCCAATCTTCTTATTCTAACTTCATTATTTGGATTTTTCCTTGATAAGTTCACATGATTCCCAATTTCCGTCTCCTGTAACACCAAAATCACAGCCGTTCAACATATACACCTATCTAAATTTCCAACTGCATAAAAAGAAGAAGAAGAAGCACTAAAAATCAAACCTTAATAGCTATTACGTCAATCAAGAACAAGAATATAACCATCAACAAAAAATGAAACTTCTTTTGTTTCTCCATTGCGAATATGATCAAATTGTTATTTTTTGAAAAGGGGGGATTGAAATATGATCAAATTGTTGCAGATGCAGAACTTTAAATTGTTGAAGGTGAGCAAAAACAAGAAGTAGATGCAGAACTTTAAATTGTTGTAAGTCATTATCAGATGATAATAATTCCCACAACACTTTCTGTTTCATCTACTACTAACTCTTCCGGATGTTGCAAGTTATTATCAACAATAATGGCCACAACAAAATACCGATTACAGAAATGAAATCCTTCCACTTGTTCAAATACTTAATCAGAGTTAAGGAAAGTAAGACTTTAAACTTTATCAATTTGGCCTATTTTTAGGCAAAAATGAAAAAGTGAGTGGAAATATAGGTTTTCCTGAAACGGAGGTAGTATTGGTTAGGTACGAAAACACAGAGTTAAATAAACATATGTGACCCATTCAATCCCCATTCAGTAATCAATTAAGAATCCTAATTTCTATGCTGATTAAACCAAATTCTGAATAAATAAATAAAATGAATTACCTAATTTCGAAGAGTAAACCCCTTTTTTAGCCATAGATAGATCCAACGATGACGAGCTCTTGTTATTTTTCATCATCTTCTTCATCATTTTCACTCCAATCTTGTTCTTCATCATTTTTCACTCCAATCTCGTTCTTCATCTTTGCTGTGACATAACTACAAACAGTTGATGATCATATTTTTTTCCCCCATCCAATAGAGTTTCCTTCTCCTCTTCCTTCTTATCATTATCATATAATAGTTTATTCCGTTTCTCATCAGCTGAAATTGAACTTACAGGAGACCAAATTCCATTCTGAGAGTAGTCAAAATCAAAAGCAGAGTATCTGGGAACTTGCAGAGTATATGTGTAGGCTGCAAATACACGTTCGATTATAACTATATCTTCTTTCATTTGGTGAAACTTTTTATTGAAAGTAAGGTTGATCAAAACGTTGTGGGTGACAGAAAAATGAAAACAGAGAGAGAGATAAATGATGTTTTTGTTTTGTTTTTGTCTGAAAAGAGAGAATATGTTACCGTTGAGAAATTCGAATGTGAGGTAGTTGGGTTTGGGCTTTTGGTAGGATGAAATTTTACGGATACGGATAGTAGTCTAGTGGTCAGGATGGTCTGGTTTTAGTCTCATCGGAACCCAATCCAATACATGATGGTTTCTAGTTTGACATCCGCATCCAGTCTAACATGCGCACGGTTTATATCCAATGGATGTGCGAAGGGTGGATTGTATCGGATGATCCATTGGATTTCTTTGTACCATTTATTCTGGACATGATAAAGCCGTCTAATAATAATCGAACAAGAAATAGATTTTTTTTTAAGTAATAACGAAACAAATCTAGTCGTAACAAAACATTAAATCTATAAGTATTCCGATTCATAATCACATAACACAAACAACAAATCATTAATTATTACAAAAACATAGTTATACTTGTTTCCCTTCACCTCACGTTTAAGCCTTTAGAGTAGGAATGTAAATGAATGCTAAGAGATAAAATAATTATACGACGATCATTTTGTAAATACATACTAGTCCCATATTTTACGAAAATTTCATAAATATCTTCAACGAGTGTGGGTGTCCAACAAGACGACTATCACATACAATATAAAATTTGTTGAATCCCAAAAATTGCATCCATGATGTATTTTGGACACCCACCCGTTAATAAACTGATGGGACAGTTTGGATCAGCGGATTCGACCTTAAATGCTTACCCCTAAATGGTATGTTCCTAATTTTCGTAGATTAATTGTTTTTCAGATACAAAATATGATATCCGAGTCCAATATATATTTTTAAATAACTTTTGACATTTCAGAAAAGAAATTATTTATGTTGGATTTGTTGTATTTATGATGAATGTAAGGCGGTAGGCTTTGGCTTAGGTCCTAAGCTTTGTAATACAATTTTTAATGATAGAATAAAATGTCGATGCAGGCTCATTCAACACCAAAAGTTTGTCCGTTTAGCATGAACAGTGAATCGCAAGCCCCCTTATTCATTTCTTTTCTTTGTTTTTTAGCAATATGTGAACAATTATTGTGGAGATTTGATAGTTTACAAGGTCTTACATGTGGGTTGCCAATATTACGTTCACTTTTAAGTTTGAAAAAATATCTAACACTTTTTTCTTATGTAAACAACTCATTAACAATTAGTTTCAGATAATTAGCCACGGGTATGTTGTCTCACCAACCCCAATGCCTCGTTTATTCCCGAAATCGTCAATGAGTTACCTGCTATCAAAAATTTATTCTTGAAAATATATGTCATGTACCTCGATAAGAGATGATTAAAAAATAGGTATCCAACGTTGTGTTACATATTAATTTTTAGTATTAGTTTAGTGTATTTGTGTTTGAGCACTGCTCGGTCGAACTCGCAAGCGTTGCTATCTCAAGCTTGTTTGTCAAGTTTACGTGATCAAAACTATAAGTCTTGATTTCTAGTCTACTTATAGTTATGTCTCAGATTAGGATAGAATGTGTAGTTGAGCTTTAGACTTCACGGCGTTCATCGATTGAAGACGAAGATCTACTGAGCGGAGCTTGGAGGAACTTCATCAACAAAGGGTATGTGGATACTAAAACTTATCTATCACTCAGAAGTCTATTCTATTCTATGATGATCTATCTCCTAATGAGACTAATTCGTATAGCTACATAGACTTTTACATTATACACATTTGATATTTCAAGTTGAGTTTAACTCTCTTATATATTTCTCGAAATATGTGTTGGAAGCTTTTTGCTTTGGCTACGTTCATCATTATTCTTGACGAGTTTAGTTGGAAAAAAATTATTTGTTAGAAACTAAATAATAAGTCAAAAGATGATCATGTGAAAATTTCCTTGAAATATCTTACATGATTTGTGTGAGACAGTCATTTGATGTCGACTTTGGAATATTCCGTATTGATCATTCGATCACTTGAAAATTACTTATAAGCTAATAGTTTGTGTGAGACAGCTATTGTCATCTTCTAAGGATGTTTCAATGATTGAAATGGGAGTTTAGAACCATTAACCTTTGTATAGATACATTACAGTCTGCATACCAGTATGCAAACTGTTGTGGTACGATTCAGGTCCAGAAACCTAGTTTGCATACAAGTATGCGAACGGTTTTCACTGTTAAAGTCAGTGAACCAAGTATGCATACCAGTATGCGAACGGTTCTACCTAAGTTACGGTCCGGGACGGCAGTATGCATACCGGTTTGCGAACTGCTGGATAAGACCAAAGTCCGAAACTTAAGTTTGTGTACCCGTTTGCAAACTTAGTTGGTTAAGTTCTAAAATCGGTTTAGTATGATTTCATACAAATGAACAAATACATTTATAAATTAAGGAATGCAATCTTTGCAAACCGTGGCAAAATGTTCATGAATTGATTCTTATGAATCAATCCGATTTTGCTTCAATTGTTTCTTGTATACTTCTATGAGATATAAATAATTGAACAACTTTATGAGAAACACAATTAGATTCATTTTATTATCTTTCATGTTTGATTGATCATCATATTTTATCTAGAAGTGTTGGATGAATGTGGTTAATACAAAATTGTTCATATGGCTAACTTCGGTTAACTATTGTTGAGCCAACTCAATATACACGTTTAGGTACGATTACCTATATCTAAATGAAGGTATATTTCATTTGTGTGTAAAAAGCTAAGACCATCTAACAGTGGAGAGATATTGCTTTGGTTTTAAGAAAACTTAGCTTGAATTTTAAATCGGGTTTTCATATAACGGTGAATATTGATTGCTTTGTTTTAGGCTATAAAACCCTGATTTGAAGACTATATAAGGAAGAACTCTAGCAACTGGAAAACCTAATCCCCACACTTCTGTGTGATACTAGTTGTGACTAGAGTCGATTCTCCTTTAACCTAGGTTTTTCCTAAAACTATTATAGGTTAACGACTTAAAGACTTCATTGGGATTCTAAAGCCAGACCCCAACTATTTTCTTTGTAGTTGCGTGTTATGATCTTACTTGTTCTATTGTATCGAGTACCATATTCTCTAAGATTTGCTCGAGATTTATCCCTGATAGGTAAGATATAAAAACTAATCACAAAGCTATTCGTCTCATTCTTTGTGATTCCACAATAACTTTTTCTACTACCATATAACATAGTTATTGTGAGGTGATTTATATTTCTTGGTTGTTCTTCGGGAGTATAAGACCGGACTATCAATTTGTTCCTGTTCACCTTGATTTATCAAAATATGGAACAAAAACTTCATAGGTACTTCTGTGGGAGACAAATTTATCTATCGGAATAGACTTTTCTGTGGGAGACAGATTTGTTTATAAGTCTTTGATTTTGGGTCGTAGAAACTCTTGGTTGTGGGTGAGATCAGCTAAGGGAATCAAGTCCGTAGAGCCCTGCTGGGATTCATAGACATAAGGAACGCGGCTGTACCTTAATCGGTATGAGACTTGGTTAGGGCTCAATTACATTCCAGTCCGAAGTTAACTTGTAGTAGGATAGTGTCTGTAGTTAATACAGTGTGGTGTTCAAATATGGACTAGGTCTCGGTTATGCATTTTTGGTTTCCTCGTTGGCAAAACTTATGGTGTCTGTTTTTTTTTCCGCATTATATTTGTTTATATAATTAAAATATCATAGATTGTACGTAGTTCAATCAATTGGTTAATCCGACCTTTGGTCATTGAGCATAAATTGATTGACACTTGGACATTGGTCTTTGGTGCCGTCCAAGTTATTTCTCATATCAATCGGGCTTACAGATTTGTATTTGTTTGATTGCGGATTGTATTGAGAAATTGAAATATAACTCTTTGATATATTTCTTGGTTGAGCTCGCTTTATTAGCTGGTGCTCTCAGAATTATATTGGAGTTGGTCCATATAAATTTCCAAACAAAATATTGGGTGTGGTTGTTGTACCCATGCTTTTTCAATTGGTATCAGAGCAGGCGAACACGCTAAGACCTCATAAATCTGTGTTTGTAGCATTCTGACTCTATGGACAGAAGTGCTATCTTTATAAACATACCGCCAGTCTTCGATGGATCGAATTATTTATGATGGAAAATTGTTATGCGTTCCTTTCTTCAAGCGCCTGATTTTCAATCATGGGTTCGTGTTGTTAATGACTATGATCCTCCAATGGTTATAGTGGATGGTGTAACTATTACAAAGGATATCGGTGAGTATAAGGATCATGAGATTCTTGCTGCAAAGAAAAATTCTGACGGTTTAAATGCTATCATCCATGCCATTACCCCATATCTTCAGCACCATGTGTCTACGTGCACTCGGTCTAAAGATGCTTGGGATATTTAGAAACCGTATTTGAAGGGAATACCTCAGAAAAGGAAGCTAGGCTTAAAAACCTAAATTATTATTGAGAAAACCTTCGTATGGCTGATGAAGATTCATTTGATGAGTTTAATCACAAAGTGTTTGAAATTGTTAATGCTTCTTTCACATTAGGTAAGACTATTCCTGAAAAGGACATTGTGATGAAAACTATCAGATCGTTGCCAGCTAAATATGATTCTAAGAAAGATGCTATCGTTGATGGAAATAACCTTGAGACACTTTCCAGAAACTCACTTGTTGGAAATTTAAAAGTTCTTGATCATGGTCAGAATATAGTAAGAACATCTTCGTTCAATGTTGTAACCAATACAGGTGATTCTCCTAACTTGTCTTGGTTGATGAATGTTGTCCAAATCATATTGATCTTGATAGTTCATTGATTTTACAAAAGATCAAGGATATTGTGAAAAGAAGCAAAAGATATGAGAAACAGCACTCTCTCTCTGATGCTTCAGATGATTCAATACAAGAAAAATCATATCAGGTGTCAATACGCATACTTCCGAAGTTTGCACAGAAATTTCATCTCTCACAGCAGAAACTTCTACTGACTCAAATTTTGATTCAGAATACGAGTCTGACACTAAGATTTTGGAATTCTTGGATAAAAATGAAGAAATTCACCAAGAAAATCTTCAACTAAAAATGTTGTTGGAGAAGCTTTAATCATCACATCAGGTGAAAAATCTTGACATTGATTGTCTTAATGATGAATTCACCAGAACCCTGTCTCTAAAAGAAAAGAAGATTGACACACTTAAGTGTGACCTGCAAAGGTTGTCTGGAAGCTCTGACAAGATCTCAGCAATGTGATGTGATTTTAAAGTGTTGTAGAAAAAGTGGTAAATAAGATTCGTTCAACTCGGACTTGTGAAGAATAATTTTTAGACCTAATTAAGAAAACTAGAAAAATCAAAATAATGTTTTGGTCAAGATTATAAAAAGCACTGAGACTCAGGATTCCACCAAATTCCATTCATGTGATTCAAATAATAATTCCAATCAATTATAGCTCAAATATTAAAAATATGGACTCTTATTCTTTGCCAAAAGTAGATTTTTGAAAAGCAATGACTGTAAATCAAAAGCATGATGTATAAAAAATACATTGACCAAGCATACATCATCAAACAATATCACACCCATTCAATAAAAATCATAAATCAATTAAAAATCAATGCAAATAGTCATAAAAGAATTATTAGAATTACCACATGCGTGAAATAGGGCTTCCTCCGTCATCTCAGTGTTGGGGTTTAGCTCCTCATGGTAAAAACATGCTCAAAAGATTGATTCATGGCTCAAAAAGTGTTTTTATTGAAGAGAAATAATAATACAGCGAATCTGCAACGCTTTTCTGGCGTTACAGAAATCACTGTTACAATGAAGTGCTGTTAATAAACGATAAATCGGTTCTGCTGTTGAAGAACGACACTCGTCTGTGACTGTTCCGTGTGGGTAAGTGTTCTTCGTGTTCTTCAGCAGCAGCAGCAAAACCCGGTTTCCTAAAATTTCTTAAAATCGGTCACACACGTGACTTTCCATATTTTGCTGTTGAGAAAAAAATCCGTCGATTGAGCCCAGTTTAATCCAGTTCCACACCCATGTTAGATTCCTAGACCCATAAGGAGTCTACCCTATGAAAATCAGAGGTTTAATCGACCTCAAACTCCTCCAAATCACTACCACAAAAACTGCAAGAAATGTTTATATTTTCCCGCCAATTTTTGTTTTTAAAACGTGAAGAAATGGTGTCCCCCTATCCAGTCCTGGTCTGTGTTTGGTAGCTGCTTGGAAATGGGTTACCCCTTATCCAAAGTGAGAGTCTGAATAGAAAATGTCCTCCCAGGTGCCTTTAATAACTTTTCGAGCCAATTTCGCTGCAAAAGCTTATTTCTCCAAAAACACCTACAAAGAGATAAAATACCAAAATATGTACAAAAATGGGTACTAACAATATACACAATAGAGATGAAAATAGACACATAAATGCGTCTATCAAATACCCCCAAACTTATTATTTGCTAGTCCCGAGCAAATCAAAACTACAAAATAAAATCCTAACTCACTGTCGCAGGCATCGTCGATTGCACTTAGCATGTTCAACAAGCCTTTAAACCCCTAGGTGGCCTTAGTGGCCGAGTTATAGTCTCGGGAGGGTTTACCAGAGGTGTACCCACAAAACCTTTACTCCAGACCCTAACTATCTACACAGAACCTTGGAATGCACTAAAGAACCTCCTTGGTTGGCATACTTATTGATTACGGGAGGAAGTACCCTGATGCGAAATTCCAATTGCTGTATATGAGTTTGCACTCAAATATACTAAAATTCATATATAAGTGACAGAGCTCTACTAAGATAGTTGCACTATGGACATCAATATCCGGAGTCAACAAATCACATGGAAAGATTAAGAGATGGATATAGAAAAACGTAGCTGGTTTTGATGTTGACTAGGTGAACGGTGTTTTCTCATATCTGTCTGAAGGCCTCCACCAAGATGAACCTATCCTAATGGACTGAGATACCGGTCTGACTAATATCAACACAACTGGCATATACAAGGGAACCATTGGTCGATAATCCTATTTCTAGATCAACTCGTCTGGCATATACAAGGGAACCAGCGGTTGATTTATTGAACACACATTTATTATTTTTTTTTTATTTTTTTTATTTTTTTTTTAGAACTAACGACATGATTAGATCTTGTGGATCCAAGCGCATGCTTCTTGTCAGCAGATTACATGGTAATTCCCGTGGATCCTGCATTCCACGCTTGTTTAGGCGACGGAGACAGGGAGAACAAACACATATTGCTATCCAACTGTTAATATTTATTCCGATTGGTCTAATTGGTCTGGTCTTTTTTTTTATTTTTTTTTTTTTTTTGTATCTCAATCACTCTATTTCACCCTAGTATTGGTAACAACTTGAATCGTGAGCCCCACCTAATCACTTAGAGAAACATATTTTTAAAAGAAAATAAAATAAAAATAGAAATGAAAAGGACTCAACGAGATATGGCGAAACTATCATGTTATTTCTAACACCTGAGCTCTGTGCTTTTATGAATAGACTCTTATAGATGTTTCCATCTAATCAGATTGGTTCCTCAACTCCTAAACCAAAATGCTTCCATCCACTTAGATTGGTTAGTGCCATCCTTAATAGGCATAAATTTCTAGGCTCTGGAGTTTTTAATGCAACTAAAAAGTTTCTCCCATACCCCCAAACTTAAATCTAACATTGTCCTCAATGTTCTAAAGATAAAATTAAAAGTATGAACAAGGAGAAACTGTTACCATTTAAAGCAAAAGAGTTAAGGAAAGATATTACCGTGTTACTTGAACCATGGGTTACCTCCCAAGAAGTGCCAAGTTTAAAGTCTTCAGCCAGACTAAGAAAGGATTAGTCACCTCGAATCGTATAACAGTAGTCGGAATAATTGTGGGTCATCAAAACCAAATAGAACTGACCAAAGGAAACTGTAATAAACCAACGAAATGAACAAGACTAGCATACCCTTACCTAGTTTCCTGATTAAGAAATTTTATCTAATTGTGGTTCAGGTTCAGGTTCTATGAAGGGGTCTAAATAAAATATTTTCATTGGTTGCGTTTCTTCATAGGTGGGATCCGAATTATTAGGTCCTAGAGTCTGGAAAAACTCAAATAAAAACTTAGAAGCACATAATAATAACCTAAATAATTGAGGATCCTCTAAGTCAATCAGGTTTGACTTACATAATTGACCACGGTGAGAGTAGTGGTCATTCTTAAGCAAATGTGTCGATTTTAATTTCCTAAAGCATTTAGGTTTAGTCTCACAACTTAATATTCGACACATTTGGAATATAAACGTTCCCACAGTTGGAAGAAAACTATTTGGTGGGAAAACAAAGTCAATCTGGGTATCATAGCCTGGGAAAACCACATCAACCAGAGGATGGGTTTCTAACTTCTGAGCTTCTTTCTGGACATCATTAGGTTCGGGAAAACGAGTATGAAGGTAATCTTGTAAAATGGTCGAGGTACAGATATCAAGTCCCAAGTGAGGGATCTTTGTAAGAGCTAAAGGTAAGGCACATGGAGAATGATAATCACCCCCATACTTAGAGTTTTGGGTGTCTCTGGATAGACTAGCTATAATTTCCCTAATTTCTAGATCATCAGAATCCTGAAAATAGTCAATTGCTTCTTCTAGGTTATATTCAGGTGATGTATCCTCACTCAAATTTAAAAGCTCTACGAGTTCATCTTCTTTGTCTAAGACTATTATTTCTAAGTCGCTAGACTCTAAAACAACATTTTCAGAATAAACCCATTCCTCTAAACCACTATCGGCTTCGTAATCAAAAGGAAAAACTACATCGTCTAAACCGGGGATATCTCTAGACAAATCCTCGTCCTTTTGAATAGGTGAATAATTATTAAAATTATTTGGATTTGAACAAGAAATAACATTATCATTATAAAGCTCAATTGGAGTAACAAATTCCTGATCACTATGCCTACAAATTTCATATTCTTCATCAATACTATCCTCGTCATAATCATCATTGTAATAACATGAAAATGGTCGAACCTCGTCTAAACTAGTGTTTCCAATGCTAACCTTGTCATCTTGATTATGCAAATAACTATCCTCATTTTCAAGGGTACTATTGGAAACACTGTATTGGAAATCAAGATTATTTCGAGCAAGTCTTTCGTTCGTCTCAGCCATTTGCTT
>JAJJMB010004170.1:404232-428321 GCA_023531105.1 Papaver atlanticum | reverse complement strand
ATGCAACTAAAAAGTTTCTCCCATACCCCCAAACTTAAATCTAACATTGTCCTCAATGTTCTAAAGATAAAATTAAAAGTATGAACAAGGAGAAACTGTTACCATTTAAAGCAAAAGAGTTAAGGAAAGATATTACCGTGTTACTTGAACCATGGGTTACCTCCCAAGAAGTGCCAAGTTTAAAGTCTTCAGCCAGACTAAGAAAGGATTAGTCACCTCGAATCGTATAACAGTAGTCGGAATAATTGTGGGTCATCAAAACCAAATAGAACTGACCAAAGGAAACTGTAATAAACCAACGAAATGAACAAGACTAGCATACCCTTACCTAGTTTCCTGATTAAGAAATTTTATCTAATTGTGGTTCAGGTTCAGGTTCTATGAAGGGGTCTAAATAAAATATTTTCATTGGTTGCGTTTCTTCATAGGTGGGATCCGAATTATTAGGTCCTAGAGTCTGGAAAAACTCAAATAAAAACTTAGAAGCACATAATAATAACCTAAATAATTGAGGATCCTCTAAGTCAATCAGGTTTGACTTACATAATTGACCACGGTGAGAGTAGTGGTCATTCTTAAGCAAATGTGTCGATTTTAATTTCCTAAAGCATTTAGGTTTAGTCTCACAACTTAATATTCGACACATTTGGAATATAAACGTTCCCACAGTTGGAAGAAAACTATTTGGTGGGAAAACAAAGTCAATCTGGGTATCATAGCCTGGGAAAACCACATCAACCAGAGGATGGGTTTCTAACTTCTGAGCTTCTTTCTGGACATCATTAGGTTCGGGAAAACGAGTATGAAGGTGATCTTGTAAAATGGTCGAGGTACAGATATCAAGTCCCAAGTGAGGGATCTTTGTAAGAGCTAAAGGTAAGGCACATGGAGAATGATAATCACCCCCATACTTAGAGTTTTGGGTGTCTCTGGATAGACTAGCTATAATTTCCCTAATTTCTAGATCATCAGAATCCTGAAAATAGTCAATTGCTTCTTCTAGGTTATATTCAGGTGATGTATCCTCACTCAAATTTAAAAGCTCTACGAGTTCATCTTCTTTGTCTAAGACTATTATTTCTAAGTCGCTAGACTCTAAAACAACATTTTCAGAATAAACCCATTCCTCTAAACCACTATCGGCTTCGTAATCAAAAGGAAAAACTACATCGTCTAAACCGGGGATATCTCGAGACAAATCCTCGTCCTTTTGAATAGGTGAATAATTATTAAAATTATTTGGATTTGAACAAGAAATAACATTATCATTATAAAGCTCAATTGGAGTAACAAATTCCTGATCACTATGCCTACAAATTTCATATTCTTCATCAATACTATCCTCGTCATAATCATCATTGTAATAACATGAAAATGGTCGAACCTCGTCTAAACTAGTGTTTCCAATGCTAACCTCGTCATCTTGATTATGCAAATAACTATCCTCATTTTCAAGGGTACTATTGGAAACACTGTATTGGAAATCAAGATTATTTCGAGCAAGTCTTTCGTTCGTCTCAGCCATTTGCTTGAGGGATTCCTCTATAGAGAATTCACTCAATGGTGCAGTTCGTCTATTCATTTCTGACACAAACCTATTTGTCTGTTCAGTTAACTGCTTAAGAGACTCTTATAAAGATACGGAAGGATCATAAACAGAAGGATCATAATAAGGACTAGTTTTCAACAGTTTGATTGTATTGTCCAAAGACGAGGTACTAGCACTATAATAATCCATATTTTCTTGCTCGTATGACCGGTGTGTGTGTGCATAGTAATTGGGCTCACCATGGTATGAACCATAACCTTCAAAAGGTTGGTGTTCCCAACCACTATTTACATTATGGTCGTAGTGTGAATAATGTCCATTTTGAAACTCAGTCGGATATTCATTGTATTGGCTTCTATCATACCAGTTCGACATTCTTAATTGCAAGGGAATTCTACACAATCACAAACAAGGTTGACTCGACCAAATCAAACCTATAAAATCTAGCAAACAACAAGCATGATGGCTCCCTTAGATTGTTTCTAGACCAGCTTCTATCCTTCCAAGAGGCAACTAGGTATAGTTTTAGCAAACCTCGTAGGACGATCCGAATAAAGTAAGTCGAAGAGAAGTAGGAGAAGCTCAGAGGAGCTTTGATACCCCCACCTCTTTGGCAACGCTTCCCTGGGTTACAAGGCGGCTCTAATCGACTTACAGTAATCTTCCTGAACTTTGAGTTAGGCTAACAAGATACCCAATACGATCCTTTTGAACGACTTTCCTATAAGCTCGTTACCCTATCGGTCTCGTTCTAGTCAATATTTTAAGCTTAGGTTCGCGTTTGGTATCGTTTTCCTAAGGCGGGCAAGAAGAGAACGGTGATGAAATCCGAACCCTTATCTTGTATGGTCTGGCCTTGCCCTTTACTAGGAAATTAAAATCCGTATTCAAAGCCTCAACATATATGCACCTTAAGGAAGACAGTAAACCCGCTGACAGGGGATTCGCGGGTGTTTAAAAGTTTACCTCCCGTACCAGACGGGCGAAGAACCACTGAAGTCGACTCGGGCCACTGACTCCTGTGTCAATGTGCGAACCCGAGGGGCCGAGACGATATCATAATCGTCGTCCTTCCCTGCAAACAGTTTATATTTAATTTTAACCCTTCCTTAGGGTTTTTAAAAATAATAAAAGACAAAGTCCAAATGTCCAAAAAAATAAAAATAAAAAAGTCCAAAAATAAAAAATAAAAAATTACAAGAATAAAAATAAAACCCTATTTACAATTTCTAAAAATAAAAAGTAATAAAATCTAAAAAAATAAAATAACTATATACAAAAATCTTCTTATTCACTCCTTTGGACTCCTCTTTTCTTTCCTTCTTTGGCGATGCTTTCCTCTTAGAACACTTTTTCCTTTCCTTTTAGCTCCGCTCCAAATCTGAAAAGAATCGAAAAATACCAAACACGTAAAGAAGAACAAAAATAATAAAAAAATAAAAATAAATCTAAAAACCCTAAAAACAAGTCCGCGTCGGCGGCGCCAAAAACTGATGTGAGTTTTAATTGTAGTGAAAGTGGTGGTAATAGGATTCGATTCTCTCGGACTTGTGAAGATTCGAGTTTTTAAATTTAATAAAAATATATACAAAAATATTAAACAATGGTGAGAGGTACTGGGATTCGGGATTCCACCGAATTCAAAACATAAGGTTCAATTATTAATTCTTTGACAATTTTAGCTCAAGAAAGACAAGGACTCTATTTTTGCCAAGGTAGATTCTCAAAACATTGATTGTAAATCCTAAGCATGATGTATCAAAACACCTAAGCTAAGCATACATCATCAAATTAAATGACAACCAATTAATTCAAATCATAATTTCAATTAAAATTAATGCAAAAGTCTTAAAAAGAATTAATAAAATTACCCCAAGTATGATATTCGTCTTCCTCCGTCATCCCAATGTTTGGGTTTAGCTCCTCATGGTAAAAACATGCTCAAAAGATAGAAACATGGCTCAAAAGGTGTTTTTATTGAAGAGAAATAATAATACAGCGAATCTGCAACGCTTTTATGGCGTTACAGAATCACCGATACAACTGAAGTGCTGTTAATAAACGATAATATAAGACTGCTTCTGCGACGGTTATATGTGGGTCGATGTTCTTCGTGTTCTTCGCGACTGTTCAGTGTGCGTCTTATGTTCTTCGTGTTCTTCAGCTCCGCACCAGCAGAAAACAGCAGCAGGTAACTTTCTGTTCGTCTTGATTTCTCACTCCTCAGCCCTTCTCAGCCCCCAAAACTCTATACACCCCTTATATATGACCCAACCAATCTATTTATATCAAAAAGAGCGATTAAATCTCTCCAAAATCTTCCGAAATCTCTTTCTTTCTCTTCACGACAAAGTTGCGGCAATTTCTTGTTTTAGAATTTCCACGCGTATCTGGGCTTTCCTTTTGATTCTAAACTCTTCCTTAGATATATATTAAGCTTTGGGAAGAAAATCTTGCCTTTAATCTCTCTAAAATTTCCTAAAACAAGTCACACACGTGACTTTCCATATTTTGCTGTTGAGATCAAAACCCGTCGATTGAGCCCAGTTTAATCGATTTAAACACCCATGTTAGATTCATAGACCCATAAGGAGTCTACCCTATGAAAATCAGAGGTTTAATCGACCTCAAACACCTCTAAAAATCCATCACCAAATCTGCCAGGAAACACGTTTTTAAGTTTTTGGTTTCCCGCCCATTTTCAGAATTTGAATGTGAAGGGGAAAGGTTACCCCTTATCCGATGGTCGCCCCTTATCCGTTGCTGGAGTCCGCATAACACTCGTCCCTTAGGTTGCATTCATCAACTTTTCGAGCCAATTTCGCCACAAAAGCTTATTTCTCCAAAAACACCTACAAAGAGATAAAATACCAAAATAAGTACAAAAATGGGTACTAACATTATACACAATAGAGATGAAAATAGACACATAAATGCATCTATCAACCACGATAAAAGTGATGGTCATTCTTAAGCAAATGTGTCGATTCTAATTTCATAAAGCATATAGGTTTAGTCTCACAACTTAATATTCGACACATTTGGAATATAAATGTTCCCACAGTTGGAAGAAAACTATTTGGTGGGAAAACAAAGTCAATCTGGGTATCATAGCCTGGGAAAACCACATCAACCATAGGATGGGTTTCTAACGACTGAACTTTTTCCTGGACATCATTAGGTTCGGGAAAACGAGTATGAAGGTAATCTTGTAAAATGGTCGAGGCACAGATATCAAGTCCTAAGTGAGGGGACTTTCTGAGAGTTAAAGCACATGGAGAATGATAATCACCCCCAAACTTAGAGTTTTCAGTGTCTCTAGTTAGACTAGCCACAATCTCCCTAATTTCTAGGTCATCAGATTCCTGAAAATAGGCAATTCATTCTTCTAAGTCAAGTTCATCCTCACTCATCTCTACGAGTTCATTTTTTTTGTCTAAGACTATTATTTCTAAATCACTAGACAATAAAATAGTATTTTCAGAATAAACTCGTTCCTCTAAACCATTATTGGCTTCGTAATCAAAAGGAAATACTACATCGTCTAAAACGGGGATATCTCAAGACAAATCCTCGTCCTTTTGAATAGGTAAATAATTATTAAAATTATTTGGATTTGAACTAGAAATAATATTATCATTATAAAGTTCAATTGGAGTAACAAATTCCTGATCACTATGCCTACATATTTCAGATTCTTCATCAACACTATCCTCGTCATAATCATCATTGTAATAACATGAAAATGGTCGAACCTCATCTAAACTAGTGTTTCCAATGCTAACCTTGTCATCTTGATTATGCAAATAACTATCCTCATTTTCAAGGGTACTATTGGAAACACTGTATTGGAAATCAAGATTATTTCGAGCAAGTCTTTCGTTCGTCTCAGCCATTTGCTTGAGGGATTCCTCTATAGAAAATTCACTCAAAGGTGCAGTTCGTCTATTCTTTTCCGACACAAACCTATTTGTTTGCTCAGTTAACTGCTTAAGAGACTCTTCTAAAGATACGGAAGGATCATAAACATAAGGATCATAATAAGGACTAGTTTTCAACAGTTTGATTGTATTGTCCAAAGACGAGGTACTAGCACTATAATAATCCTTATTTTCTTGCTCGTATGACCGGTGTGTGTGTGGATAGTAATTGGGCTCACCATGGTATGAACCATAACCTTCAAAAGGTTGGTGTTCCCAACCACTATTTACACTATGGTCGTAATATGAATAATGTCCATTTTGAAACTCAGTCGGATATTCATTGTATTGGCTATTGTAATACCAGTTCGACATTCTAACTGCAAGGGAATTCTAAACAATCACCAACAAGGCTGACTTGACCAAATCAAACCTATAAAATCTAGTAAACAACAAGCATGATGGCTCCTTTAGATTGTTTCTAGACCAGCTTCTACTCTTCCAAGAGGCAACTGGGTACAGTTTTAGCAAACCTCTCTAGAACGATCCGAATAAAGTAAGTCGAAGAGAAGTAGGGGAAGCTCAGAGGAGCTTTGATACCCCCGCCTCTTTGGCAACGCTTCCCTGGGTTACAAGGAGGCTCTAATCGACTTACAGTAATCTTCCTGAACTTTGAGTTAGGCTAAAAAGATACCCAATACAGTCCTTTCAAACTACTTTCCTACAAGCTCGTTACCTTATCGGTCTCGTTCTAATCAAGATTTTAGGCTTGGGATCGCGTTTGGTATCGTTTTCCTAAAGCGGGCAAGAAGAGAACGGTGATGAAATCCGAAATCTTATCTTATATGGCCAGGCCTTGCCCTTTACTAGGAAAATAAATGTCCGTATTCAATTCCTCAGCATATATGCACCTTAAGGAAGACAGTAAACCCGCTGACAGGGGATTCGCGGGTGTTTAGAAGCTTACCTCCCGTACCAGACGGGCGAAGAACCGCTGAATTCGACTCGGGACACCAACTCCTATGTCAGTGTGCGAACCCGAGGGGCCGAGACAGTATCGTAACCGTCGTCCTTCCCTGCAAACAGTTTATATTTAATGGTACCCTTCCGTAGGGTTTAAAAATAATAATGTCCAAAATAATTTCCCAAAAATAAAGTTCAAAGTCCAAAAATAAAAGATTACAACAATAAATCCCTAATTACAGTTTCTAAAAATAAAAAGAAATAAAATCTAAAATAAAATAAAAAAACTATATACAAAAATCTTCTTCTTCACTCCTTTGGACTCCTCTTTTCTTTCCTTCTTTGGCGATGCTTTCCTCTTAGAACACTTTTTATTTCCTTTTAGCTTCGCTCCAAATCTGAAAAAGAATCGAAAAATATCAAACGCGTAAAGAAGAACAAAAATAATAAATAAATAAAAAAACATAAAACATAAAAACATAAAAACAAATCTAAAAACAAGTCCGCGTCTGAGGCGCCAAAAATTGATGTGATTTTAAAGTGTTGTAGAAAAAGTGGTAAATAAGATTCGTTCAACTCGGACTTGTGAAGAATAATTTTTAGACTTAATTAAGAGAACTAGAAAAATCAAAATAATGTTTTGGTCAAGATTATAAAAAGCACTGAGACTCAGGATTTCACCAAATTCCATTCATGTGATTCAAATAATAATTCCAATCAATTATAGCTCAAATATTAAAAATATTGACTCTTATTCTTTGCCAAAAGTAGATTTTTGAAAAGCAATGACTGTAAATCAAAAGCATGATGTATAAAAAAATACATTGACCAAGCATACATCATCAAACAATATCACACCCATTCAATAAAAATCATAAATCAATTAAAAATCAATGCAAATAGTCATAAAAGAATTATTAGAATTACCACATGCGTGAAATAGGGCTTCCTCCGTCATCTCAGTGTTGGGGTTTAGCTCCTCATGGTAAAAACATGCTCAAAAGATTGATTCATGGCTCAAAAAGTGTTTTTATTGAAGAGAAATAATAATACAGCGAATCTGCAACGCTTTTCTGGCGTTATAGAAATCATTTTTACAATGAAGTGTTGTTAATAAACGATAAATCGGTTCTGCTGTTGAAGAACGACACTCATCTGCGACTGTTCCGTGTGGGTCAATGTTCTTCGTGTTCTTTTTCAGCAGCAACAGCAGCAAAACCCGGTTTCCTGCACCTTTGATTTCTCGGCTCTGTGGTGTTCTAAACTTCCCCTAACTTTCGACACCCCTTCTATATGACCCAACCCATCTATTTATATCAAAAAGAGCGATTAAATCTCTCCAAAATCTCTTCCTTTCTCTTCACGGAAAAGTTGCGGCAATTTCTTGTTTTAGAATTTCTACGAGTTTCTGAGCTTTCCTTTTGATTCTAAACTCTTCCTTAGATAGATACCAATCTTTGGGAAGGTTTATAGCACTTTAATCTCTCTAAAATTTCTTAAAATCGGTCACACACGTGACTTTCCATATTTTGCTGTTAAGATAAAAATCCGTCGATTGAGCCCAGTTTAATCCAGTTCAACACCCATGTTAGATTCCTAGACCCATAAGGAGTCTACCCTATGAAAATCAGAGGTTTAATCGACCTCAAACTCCTCCAAATCACTACCACCAAAACTGCCAAAAATGTTTATATTTTCCCGCCAATTTTTGTTTTTAAAACGTGAAGAAATGGAGTCCCCCTATCCAGTCCTGGTCTGTGTTTAGTAGCTGCTTGGAAATGGGTTACCCCTTATCCAAAGTGAGAGTCCGAATTGCAAATGTCCTCCCAGGTGCCTTTAATAACTTTTCGAGCCAATTTCGCCGCAAAAACTTATTTCTCCAAAAATACCTACAAAGAGATAAAATACCAAAATAAGTACAAAAATGGGTACTAGCAATATACACAATAGAGATGAAAATAGACACATAAATGCGTCTATCACAATGTTATTTGGTCAAAAGTCTTTTGGAAATACAAATGGTTTAGGGTTCAAAAGCAATACTATGAGCACAAGAAACTCTTTTGTTCTGGCCGGTTATGGAATTATGGATGTTGAAAATTGTGATAAACAGGAGACCAATTAGCAAAACAAGAATTCTTCTATGAATTTTTTGTTTTGTGGAAATGTGAATCATGTCCAAAGTAAGTATTGGAAATTCAAGAAGAACAACAAAAGAATTTCCAAACTTCAGAATGACACGCAAAGGATGAATCTTGCTTTGGGTAATCAACAGGGAACTCCTAAAGGAAAAAAGAAGTCTAAGAGAACCAGAGTCAGACGAGGTAAGAATTCTATTTATACAACAAGCCTTGGTAAGTTACCATGTGACACAAGATGTGAGCATTCTGGTCACTTCATCACTATCTAATTGTAGTGATGTATGCGTCCTCATTGTTAACTTGAGAATATGAGTATTGCATCAAGGTTGCTAAAGTAATGTATAGTTATCAATTTCTTTAATTGTTTAAGGTTATGAGTTAAGATTTGCAACTGAATATTTCCTTATCAAAAATAGATAATGGATCGTGAACCATGAAGACTTTTTCAATGTCCTTTAGGGTTTGGAATTTCCGGTGCTCTATTTATATTCATTTGTGATCAAAATGCCCTTCACTCATTTTTCCTTGAAAGATACAGTATCATAGCTCCTGTAACTAGAGGTATCACAAAAAGGGATGTAGTAGAAGCAGTTAATGTGTATCAATGTGAAGGAATCCAATCCTCAAGGAAAAAAATGAGAAGTCTACAAATGATGAAAAAGGTTCTTCCTTTAACTGTTTTTTGTCTATTTGTAAGAATGATAATAATTTTAGGGATATGATTAAGGATTTCATCAGCAAAATAAATGATTTAAAATCTCAAATCATTTTCTCCTTGGAAATGATAGCTCACTATGAACAAATGTTGTCTCTAACAAAGAACACCTTGTGAAAAAGCGGGGGCCTAAAACCAAACCCAATATTTCGTTTGGCAATCTGAATAGAAAAACTCCAATATACTCTCAAGAGAATCAACTAGACAGTCAGACTCAACCTACAGAAAAGTATATCAAAGAGATTTTTATCTCTATCTCTTAATTCAATCCGCAATCAGCAAATAGGAATTTGCGAGCCCGATTGAATATAAAAGGAATAACTTGAACGGTACCAAAGACCAATGTTCAAGGATCAATCAATTTCAATTAACAACCAAAGGTTGGATTTCCCAATTGATCGATTCAACGCACAACCTGTGATATTTCAATTATATAACAAAATATAATGCAGAAAAGAAATAACACAGACACCATAAGTTTTGTTAACGAGGAAACCGCAAATGCAGAAACACCCCAGGACCTAGTCCAGTTATGAACACCACACTGTATTAAGCTGCTACAGACACTAGCCTATGATGTGATTTCAACTTTGTTGTAGTAAAAGGTTCGTTGAGACTCGTGAAGAAAATTTAATTAAAATATACAATAATATTACAAATGGTGCAAGAGGTACTGGAACTAAGGATTCAGCCAATTTTCATAACATAAGGTTCAATTATTTATTCTCAACAATTTTAGCTCAAGAAATGTAAACATGGACTCTTATTTTTGCCAAGGTAGATTCTAAAAACATTAGTTATAAATCGTAAGCATGGGACATCAAACATCTAAGCAAGCATGACCCATCTAATAAAATAATAACTAATTAATCAAAATCATATTTCAATTAATATTAGTGCAAAAGTCATAAAATAAATAAAATAAATTTACCCATGTATGAAGTTCGGCCTCCTCCGTCGTCCCAGTGTTGGGGTTTAACTTATCATGTCGAAAACACACTCAAAATATGTATTCATGGCTCAAAAAGTGTTTACAAGAAGAGAAAATAATGAAACAGGAAATCTGCAACAGCACAGGTGCGTTACAGACCGACTGTTTCAACTCTCAACTGTTATGATGAAGATAATCGTTACAAATCTGAAGATAAATGTTGCAGAAGAGGTTGAAGAAATTGTTACAATGAAAATAAATGTTGCAAACCAGTTGAAGAAACTGTTACAACGAAAATAAATGTTGCAAACCAGTTGAAGAAACTGTTACAACCAGTTGAAGAAACCGTCGATGTTTCCCTGTTCTTCACGAGCAGCAGTAACAGCAACAACAGAGTTCTGAAAACTCTTGATTCACGCCTCCTGAGCTCTCCTCTCGACCCCAAACTCTCGACACCCCTTCTATGGAACCTTATGACTCTATTTATACACCAAAATCCTAAAAATCACGCGTCAATTACACAAAATAATTCTCATTTACTCCCATGCATGGAAAAGAATAATTTCCATTTTTTGATTAATTACGCGTCTAATCTCGTGCTGCACACACCAGGAGCATTCCTTCACATCCCATAATAAGTTAGGAACGCATAAGCTACAAGAAAACTTCCCAAAATTATAAAAAATTCTGAAAATATCTTACGGGAATATCACGCATGTTTTGCTCTACACTTGAATTCTAGCCAATTCTGGTCGAAACCAAAGACCATACCACGTTTATATGGGTCCTAGGAATGATCCCAATCAATTCCATCCCTTTAGTCTCTCTGAAATGACTCCAAAAATATGCCATGGTTAAACATAATTTTCCCGCCTTTTTTTGTTTTTGAACGTGAAGGAGAAGGGGGTGCCCCTTATCCGCTGCTGGATTCCGAATAACAAATGTCCCTTGGGTGCCTTTAGACAACGTTTCGAGCCGATTTTTCCAAAAATGTTTATTGCCAAAAAATACCTACAAACACATAAAACACCATAATAAGTACAAAAATGGGTACTAACAATATACACAATAGAGATGAAAATAGACACATAAATGCGTCTATCAGCCTACTACCAATGAACTTCGGACTGGAATGTAGTTGAACCTAATCAATCTCACACTGATTCAAGGTAGAGTCATGCTCCTTACGCCTGTGATCCCAGCAGGATACTACGCACTTGATTCCCTTAGCTGATCTCACCCACAACCAAGAGTTGCTACGACCCAAAGTTGAAGACTTGATAAACAAATATGTCTCACACTGAAAAGTCTATTGGAATAAATAAATCTGTCTCCAACAGAAATACCCACGAGTTTAGTTTCGTCTTTTGATAAATAAAGGTGCACAAGAACCAATTTATAACCCGGACTTATATTCCCGAAGAACAGCCTAGTATTATCAATCACCTCACAATAATCTTAATCGTATGGTAGCGAAACAAGATATTGTGGAATCACAACCGATGAGACGAAGATGTTTGTGACTACTTTTTATCTTGTCTATCGGAGAATCAATCTCGAGCAAATCTTAGAGAAGATAGTACTCAATATGATTGAACAAGGAAAGATTAGAACACGCAGCTATAGAGAAAATAGTTGGTCTGGCTTCACAATCCCAATGAAGTCTTTAAGTCGTTAACCTACAGGGTTTCGTGAAAAACCTAAGGTTAAAGGAGAATTGACTCTAGTCACAACTAGTATCACACATGAGGTATGGGGATTAGGTTTCACAGTTGCTAGAGTTCTCCTTTATATAGTTTTAAAATCAGGGTTTGCAATCTAAGTTACCTTGGTAACAAAGCATTCAATATTCACCGTTAGATGAAAACCTGATTAAACTCAAGCTAATATCTTTCAACCATTAGATCGAACTTAGCTTGTTATACACAAATGAAATGTACCCTCATTTAGGTTTATGTAACTATACCTAAACGTGTACACCATGTCTGCTCAACAGTAGTTAACCGAGGTTAGCTATATGAACACTTTCATATCAACCTTATTCATCTTAACCATAACTAGTTCAAATGAATCAAATGAATCTAGTTAAAGAGTTGTTTAATTGTTATATCTCATAGAAGTATACAAGAACACAATTGAAGTAAAATCGGTTTGATTCACTCGAATCAATTCATGAACATTATAGCCATGGTTTGTAAATAATGCATTCCTTATTATATAAATGTATTTGTTCATAATAAAACCGATTTTAGAATTTTAACCATTCAAGTATGCAAACGGGTACGCATACTTGAAGTAGCCGGACCAAGTTTGGTTTTCGCAAGTATGCGAACGGGTACGCATACCTCCAAACCCAGCAGAAATTTCCGATCACAAACCTATGCCAGTATGCGTACGTGTACGAGTACTTAGGTTCCCGGACTTTTCAAACCAACAGGTACGCATACGTGTATGCATACTATGGTTCCCGGACATGGATCACATATATGCAAGAGTGCACAACATGTTTGTAATCCAATGTTGGTTAAGTGTTCTAAACTCTTATTTTAATCATTGAAACTTTCTTAGAGGATGACAATAGCCGTTTTCACACACTATTAGCATCAAAGCAATTTTCAAGTTATTGAAATAATCATAACGAAACATTCCAAGTCTATACCAAATTATTGTATCACACAAACCATGTAAGATGTTACTTGGCGATTTTCACATGATCATCTTTTGACTTTCGTCAAGAATATAAGATGAACTTGGTTGAAGCGAAAGCTTGCCAACACATATTTCAAGAAATATTTAAGCAAGATAAAATCAGATCGAAATCTCAAATGTGCATAGTCGAAAACTATTGTAATACGACTTTTGTCTCAATATAGGAGATAAAATAGAATTAGACTTTCCTAGTGATAGATGAGTTTTAGTCTCCACATACCTTTTGTTGATGAAGTTCCACAAGCTCTCCTTAGTAGTTCTTCGTCTTCATTTGATGATCGTCGTGAAGTTTAATGCTCAACTAAACAATCTATCCTAGTCCGAGATATTACTTTAAGTAGACAAGAAATCAAGATTTATAGTTTTGATCACTAACATTGACAACCAAGATTGAGATATCAACGCTTGCGAGTTCGACCGGGCAGTGCTCTAACACCTTGTGTGAACTGAAAAGAGAACTTAATGAATTAACTGATATTTCTGAAGATCTGGAAGAATTGAATGATCCCATAATTAATGGATTTTCCAATAATGAGAAGAAATTCTCGGTAAAAACCCTGAGAAATCTCTACAATGTCTAGGAAACTTCTTATGAGAATTTATTCTTGTGCTTTAAGAAGGATAACTAAGGTTTGGAATAGCAAATATTATGATTATACATAGCTATTGCCAACGATTTTCATCTTGCAATGTGTTAGAGCACTGCTCGGTCAAACTCGCAAGCGTTGTTATCTCAAGCTTGTTTGCCAAGTTTAGGTGTCAAAACTATAAGTCTTGATTTCTAATCCACTTATAGCTATGTCTCGGATTAGGATAAAATGTGTAGTTTAGCTTTAGACTTCACGGCGTTCATTGATTGAAGACGAAGATCTACTAAGGGGAGCTTGGAGGGACTTCATCAAAAAAAGGTATGTAGAGACTTGAACTCATTTATTCACTCAGAAATGTATTCTATTCTATCTCCTATTGAGACTAATGTTTATATTATACACATTTGTTATTTCGAGCTGAGTTTAACTCGCTTATGTCTTTCTCGAAATATGTGTTGGAAAGCTTTTTTCTTTAACTAAGTTAATCATTATTCTTGACGAAAGTAAAAACATGATCATGTGAAAATCGCCTTGTAACATCTTACATGATTTGTGTGAGACAATCATTTGATGTAGAATCAGAATGTTTCGTATTGATCATTCGATCACTTGAAAATTTCTTATAAGCTAATAGTTTGTGTGAGACATCTATTGTCGTCTTCTAAGAATATTTCAATGATTGAAATGGGAGTTTAGAACAATTAATTATTGTCTGGATATAGCACAGTATGCATACCAGTATGCAAACTATTGTAAGAATGATTAAGGACCGGGAACCAAGTATGCATACTCGTATGAGAACGGTTTTAACTGTCAAAGTTCGGGAACTAAGTTTGCGTACCAGTTTGCGAACTTTCGGAAAAGATCAAGTCCGGAACTTAAGTTTGCGTACCTGTTTGAAAACTTATGTGGTTAAGTTCTAAAATCGGTTAAGTATGATTTCATACTCATGAAAAAATACATTTATATATTAAGGAATGCAATCTTTGCAAACCGTGGCTAAAATGTTCATGAACAGATTCTTTTGAATCAATCCGATTTTGCTTCAATTGTGTCTTGTATACTTCTATGAGAATATAAATAATTGAACAACTCTATGAGTAACACAATTAGATTCATTTGATTATCATTTGATCTAAAAGTGTTAAGATGAAAATGGTTAATACAAAAGTGTTCATATGGCTAACTTCAGTTAACTGTTATTGAGCCAACTCAATATACACGTTTAGGTACGGTTACCCATATCTAAATGAAGGTATATTTCATTTGTGTGTAACATGCTAAGACCGTCTAACGGTGGAGAGATATTACTTTGGTTTTAAGCAAACTTAGCTTGAATATTAACTCAGGTTTTCATCCAACGGTGAATATTGATTGCTTTGTTTCAAAGTTAGCAAACCCTTATTTGAAGAAGAACTCTAGCAACTTGAAAACCTAATCCCCACACCTCCTGTGTGATACTAGTTGCGACTAGAGTCGATTCTCCTTTAACCTAAGTTTTTCCTAAAACTATTATAGGTTAACGACTTAAGGACTTCATTGGGATTCTGAAGCCTTACCCAATTATTTTCACTGTAGTTGCGTGTTCTGATCTTACTTGTTCTATCGTATTTAGTACTATCTTCTTTAAGATTTTCTTTAGATTTATCTCCAATAGGTAAGATATAAAAAGTAATCACAAAGCTCTTCGTCTGATTCTTTGTGATTCCTCAATAACTTGTTCTACTACCATATAATTAAGTTATTGTGAGGTGACTGATATTTTTAGGTTGTTCTTCGGGAATATAAGACCTGATTATCAATTGGTTCATGTTCACCTTGATTTATCAAAACACGGAGAAAAAAACTTCGTAGGTATTTCTTTAGGAGATAGATTTATCTATAGGAATAGACTTTTTTGTGGGAGGCAGATTTGTTTATCAAGTCTTTGACTTTGGGTCATAGCAACTCTTAGTTGTGGATGAGATCAGCTAAGGGAATCAAGTGCGTAGAGTCCTGCAGGGATTCAAAGACGTAAGGAACACGACTGTACCTTAATCATCGTGAGATTGGTTATGGCTCAAGTACATTCCAGCCCGAAGTTAACTTGTAGTAGGCTAGAGTCTGTAGCGGCTTAATACTATATGGTGTTCAAATCTAGACTTGGTCCCGGGGTTTTTGTGCATTTGCGGTTTCCTCGTTAACAAAACTTCTGGTGTCTTTGTTATTTATTTTTCGCATTATATTTTTTTATATAATTAAAATAGCAAAGGTTGTGCGTAGTTCGATCAATTGGTAAATACAAACTTTAGTTGTTGATTGAAAATGATTGACACTTGACCATTGGTCTTTGGTACCGTTCAAGTTGTTTCTCATAATAATCAGGCTCACGGATTCTATCTGTTTGATTTACTGATTACTTAGAGAAACAGAGATATAACTCTTGGATATATTTTCTTTGATTGAGTTTGACTATCTAGTTGATTCTATTGGAATTATATTGAAGTTAGTCCATACATATTGCCAAACGAAATATTGGGTGTGGTTGTTAGACCCCCGCTTTTTCAATTGGTATCAAAGCAGGCAAACACGTTTAATACCTCATAAGTCTGTGTCTGTAGCAATCTGACTTTATGGACAGAAGCGCTATCTCTATAAACGTACCGTCAGTTTTCGATGGCTCAAATTACTTATGGTGGAAAATTGTTATGCGTGCCTTTCTCCAAGCACGTGATTTTCAATCATGGGTTTATGTTGTTAATGGGTATAATCCTCCATTGGTTATAGTAGACGGTGGAACAGTTGCAAAGAATATTGGTAGGTATGAGCCCGACGAGATTCTTGCTACAAAGCAAAATTATGACGGCTTAAATGCTATCGTACATGTCATTACCCCATATCTTCAGCACCGTATGACTACGTGCACTTGTTCTAAATATGCTTGTCATATCCTAGAAACCGTATTCGAAGGGAATACCTCTGAAAAGGAAGCTAGGTGTCAAAACCTAAATTCTGATTGGGAAAATCTTCGTATGGGTGATGAAGATTTATTTGATGAGTTTAATCACAAAGTGTCTGAAATTGTCAATACATCTTTTGCATTAGGTAAGACTATTTCTGAAAAGGACATTGTGATGAAAATTCTCAGATCGTTACCAGCTAAATACGATTCTAGGAAACACACCATCGTTGAAGGAAATAACCTCGATACACTTTCCAGAAATACTCTTGTTAGGAAGTTAAAGATCTTTAATCATGGGCATACATCCAAATATGGGAAGGATATTGCTTTCAAAGCACAAAAGAGCAGTAAATTACTTGACAAAAGTAAAACTGTTGGAAACTCTGTAGTTGATCCTATTGAGATTGATTTATTAGATGAAGATCTTAACAGCTCAGTCTTATTGATCATAAGACAATTTAAAGATCTTCTTTTGAAGAGAAGTAACGGTTCATCAGAGATAAACCCAGGTTATCAGTCAAACCTCATGACCATGCCCCTCCTAAAAACAGGGACACTGTCGATACTGATGATGAGGATATCCAACAGTGCTTCAAGTGTAAAGGTTTTGGTCATTTTGCTAATGAGTGTCCAAATCGTAGAAAATACATTGGGAACAAAGGTCTTGCTGCAACTCTTGATGAAATGTCTGATCACTATGATTCAAATGAAGATGAAAAATCAAGTGTTGCTCTCCTTGGTGAAAATATTGATTTTTATAATTATAGCAATACATACATCAATCTTGATATTCTTCCTGGAGAAACTTCTTCAACCAATTTGGAGGATAAAATGGATTTTTCCTTGTCTGTTCAAAATTTTATCTCACATATTTTAGGTACCATTTGTTTAGCAGCATGCTCAACTATGGTGTCTGAACCTTCCTCCACATTAACATGTTCTTATTGTACTCTTAAGGGTCATGAACTCTCTAAGTGTTTCAAGTACAAGATCAAACTTGTTTGGGAACGACAGTATGCGTACCCGTTTGTGAACTGTCGGAAAAGATCAAGTCCAGAACTTAAGTTTGGGTACCCGTTTGCAAACTTATGTGGTTAAGTTCTAAAATTGGTTTAGTATGATTTCATACTCATGAACAAATACATATATAAATTAAGGAATGCAATCTTTGCAAACCGTGGATAAAATGTTCATGAACTGATTCTTTTGAATCAATCCGATTTTGCTTCAATTGTGTCTTATATACTTGTATGAGAATATAAACAATTTAACAACTCTATGAGTAACACAATTAGATTCATTTGATCTAGAAGTATTAAGATGAACATGGTTAATACAAAAGTTATCATATGGATAACTTCGGTTAACTGTTATTGAGCCAACTCAATATATACGTTTAGGTACGGTTACCCATATCTAAATAAAGGTATATATCATTTGTGTGTAACAAACTAAGACCATCTAACGGTGGAGAGATATTTCTTTGGTTTTAAGCAAACTTAGCTTGAATCTTAAATTATGTTTTCATCCAACGGTGAATATTGATTGCTTTGTTTCAAAGTTATTAAACCCTGATTTGAAGACTATATAAGGGAGAACTCTAGCAACTGGGAAACCTAATCCCCACACCTCATGTGTGATACTAGTTGCGACTAGAGTCGATTCTCCTTTAACCTAGGTTTTTTCCTAAAACCATTATAGGTTAACGACTTAAAGACTTCATTGGGATTCTGAAGCCAGACCCAACTATTTTCTCTGTAGTTGCGTGTTCTGATCTTACTTTTTCTATCGTATTGAGTACTATCTTCTCTAAGATTTTCTCGAGATTTATCTCCGATTGGTAAGATATAAAAAGTAATCACAAAGCTCTTCGTCACATTCTGTGTGATTCTACAATAACTTCTACTACCATATAGTTAAGTTATTGTGAGGTGATTGATATTTCTTTGTTGTATTTCGGGAATATAAAACTGGATTATCAATTGGTTCCTGTTCACCTTGATTTATCAAAATATGGAACAAAAACTTCGTAGGTATTTTTGTGAGAGATGGATTTATCTATCAGAATAGATCTTTCTGTAGGAGATAAATTTGTTTATCAAGTCTTCGACTTTGGGTCGTAGCAACTCTTAGTGGTGGGTGAGATTAGCTAAAGGAATCAAGTGCATAGAGTCCTACTGGGATTCAGAGGCGTAAGGAATGCGACTATTCCTTAATCAGTGTGAGATTAGTTAGGGCTCAACTACATTCCAGTCCGAAGTTAACTTGTAGTAGGCTAGAGTCTGTAGCGTCTTAATACAGTGTGGTGTTCAAATCTGGACTAGGTCCCGCGGTTTTTCTGTATTTGCGGTTTCCTCGTTAACAAAATTTCTGGTGTCTGTGTTTTTTCTTTTCCGCATTATATTTGTTTATATAATTGAAATATCACAGGTTGTGCGTAGTTCAATCAATTGGTAAATCCAACCTTTGGTTGTTGATTGAAATTTATTGACACTTTAACATTGATCTTTGGTACCGTTCAAGTTGTTTCTCATAATAATCAGGCTCACGGATTCTATCTGTTTGATTTGCTGATTACTTTTAGAAACAAAGATATAACCCTTGGATATATTTTCCTTGATTAAGTGTGTCTGTCTAGTTGATTCCCTTGGAATTATATAGGAGTTAGTTCATATAGATTTCCTAACGAAATATTAGGTGTGGTTGTTAGACCCCCGCTTTTTCACGGTGTTTTAGATCTATTTATTTAAATTCTAAGTACTTTGGAAGATGATTTTTCAGTATTAATCTTTATGGTTTTATATATTGCAAAAATATTATGGGATATATGTGTTTACGTCCGTGAACTATGATTATCTCATATGCTAAAAATTTAAGTCTATTATGTCTTTATGCAAATATTGATAAAAGATAAAATGAACTTTTGAATATTCTGCAGTATTGATCTTTTCCTGATCCACTTCTATGTGAAAGTACTGTATGGCTCCGTAAGTTTTCTTATGTTGAGCATTTCTGATTAAATTAATCATTAAGGTCTTTTTTTGGTTAATTTATTCGGGTTTTCTTGTAAAATTAAGGTCACTCTTTTTGTTCTTTCGGGGATGACATTTTAATGTGGAGAGTTCTTAATTGAACTTGTACGTAATTGTCAAATCTTTGTGGGGAGTGTGGCTGTGGAATATTGTAGGAGTTATCTTGTATCTTTATAAAATCCTTGATGAATACACTAAGTTTCGACTATGTGAAATCATCGAAACCAAGTTGATATGTTCTCTTTTAGTCATGAATAATCTCTTTGAGAATTTCATTATGATCCCGCTAGTTTTCGTATCTTTGCCAATTTATATTGACAAAAAGGGGGATAATTATTTTGTAGTTCACACTACATACATATGGTTTACGGATCATTATGTAAGGGGGAGTGGTTTTCATTGTGAGATGAAGTTTTGACTAAGGGAGAGTGATACATATCACCGTAACATTACTGTCAAAGTGTAATACAATTGAACTTTGATACTGTGTAATAATACTATGACACTGTATAACAATAATTGAGAGAAACTGTTTTCTTATTGTTATGGCTACGGATCTTCAACAACAATGATGCTAAGTTGAACACGTTCAGAATCACTGGAGTACTTGGAGTGACGAAGAATTCAAGGAATGTTAAAGAACTAAGGAAATCAAGCATGTTGTATGAGAAGCTACAAAGTTTATTTATTTTCTAATCCATATGTATTGATAGTTTTGTCACTAAAATTGACAAAGGGGGAGATTGTTAGAGCACTTCTCGGTCGAACTCGCAAGCGTTGCTATCTCAATCTTGTTTGTCAAGTTTATGTGATCAAAACTATAAGTCTTGATTTCTAGTCTACTTATGCTATGTATCGGAATAAGATATAATGTGTAGGTGAGTTTTACACTTCACGAATTTCTTCTATTAAAGAAAAAGATCTACTGAGGGGGGCTTGGAGGAACTTCATCAACAAAAGGTATGCGGAGACTAAAACTTATCCATCCCTCAGACGTTTATTCTATTCTATCTCCTAATGAGACTAAGTCGTATAGCTATATATACTTTTACATTATACACATTTTATATTTCGAGCCGAGTTTAACTCACTTATATATTTCTCGAAATATGTGTTGGAAGGTTTTTGCTTTAGCTACATTCATCATTATTCTTGACGAGTTTAGTTGGAAACAATTTATTTGTTGGAAACTAAATAATAAGTCAAAAGATGATCATGTGAAAATTTCCTTGAAACATCTTACATGATTTGTGTGAGACAGTCATTTGATGTCGACTTTGGAATGTTTCGTATTGATCATTCGTTCACTTGAAAATTACTTATAAGCTAATAGTTTGTGTGAGACATCTATTGTCGTCTTCTAAGGATGTTTCAATGATTGAAATGGGAGTTTAGAACCATTAACCTTTGTATGGATACATTACAGTATGCATACTAGTATGCAAACTGTTGTGGTACGATTCAGGTCCGGAAACTTAGTTTGCATACCATTATGCGAACGGTTTTAAGTTAAAGTCCGGAAACTAAGTATGCATACCAATATGCGAACGGTTCTACCTGAGTTATGGTCTGGGACGGCAGTATGCATACCGTTTTGCGAACTGCTGGACAAGACCAAAGTCCAGAACTTAAGTTTGCGTACCTGTTTGCAAACTTAGTTGGCTAAGTTCTAAATTGGTTTAGTATGATTTCATACTCATCAACAAATACGTTTATAAATTAAGGAATGCAATCTTTGCAAACCGTGGCTAAATGTTCATGAATTGATTTTCATGAATCAATCCGATTTTGCTTCAATTGTTTCTTGTATACTTCTATGAGATATAAAAAATTGAACAACTCTATGAGAAACACAATTAGATTCATTTGATTATCTTTCATGTTTGATTGATCATCATATTTGATCTAGAAGTGTTAGATGAATGTGGTTAATACAAAAGTGTTCATATGGCTAACTTCGGTTAACTATTGTTGAGCCAACTCAATATACACGTTTAGGTACGGTTACCTATATCTAAATGAAGATATATTTCATTTGTGTGTAACAAGCTAAGACCATCTAACAGTGGAGAGATATTGCTTTGGTTTTAAGAAAACTTAGCTTGAATTTTAAATCAGGTTTTCATCTAACGGTGAATATTGATTTCTTTGTCTCTAAGCTATCAAACCAAGATTTGAAGACTATAGAGTTAATTAGTGTTTGGGTCCTAGATTTTGGTACGATAGAGGATTTTGGTCTTTACTAAAAAGTGTACTATTTGCATGTTCACCCGCAACCTAACATTATATAAGTTGTAAACTCTCGTCTAGATCAGGGACGGGCCAAGGATTCTCCTTTGGGTAGGGCTGGAATGTAAGAGTCGATAATGCGGTTGGAGGCCGCGGCAAATTTTTTGGAACACATCACATAATTAGTGGCCAAATAGTGATCCACGCATAAAATACTAGATAGCTAGGGAAATAAAAGTTAAAACGAACGCAAATAACAACAAAAACAAAGTGCTTACCAAAAGATATTTTTATATAGAAGAAAATAGGAGAAGAAATGTATTGAGTGGAAGAAAATTATTTACTGTAAACATGACTTAAATATTGATCACCTCATAGTATGGGCTAAAAACCACATACGATTAGTTAACTACAACTAATAAGTGGGCTAAACATAAAATTTAACCTAAGTTTCTATACTAATTTTTTTTTTACCCCAAAATCAGGGACGGGCTATAGCCTCATTTAGTCCCTTGCTAGGCCCGTCCCTGGTCTAGATAGTACAAAATAGTGATGGAAACTCTAATTCTTGCAATTTGAAAAGGAAAAATGAGAAGGTATGTCTTCATTGTTGAGGCTTCATGAAGATGTCCAAGTGGATATCATGTTAAAGTTACCATTGAGATCCACCTTAATATATAAGTCTACGTGAAAATTCTAGCATACTCTAATTTATAGCTCTATATTCGTTTAATATTATCTTAATCTTAATATCAAAACGAATAAGCCTATGTTCATGTTTATGGATTTTAACTACCAGAATTATGAAACTACGATATACTCCATGGGTTTTTTTTATCATTATTACCTTCGTCTTGTATTTCAATATCTGAAGTGATACGTATGGTGGTCGTTTCATTGAAATATTTCCCACTGGAAGATAAAACAGATGGTTTAAGTGTTCAATTGTTAGGCTCTTGCAATTAATGACTTGATTTTCCTACTTTTCGGTAGGAATAAATGTAATTGTATTTGGAATCTTTCAACAAGAGAATATAAAGAAATAACAAAATCAACAGATATCAGTGGACCCATTGGATTTAGATGTAGCTTTGGATACGATGCTAATATTGACGACTATAAGTTGATAAGAATTGCACCTGATCCAGCAAGTCTGGTCCTACAATGAATTATCTTGGTATGCATGTCAACAAAGCTATTCACTGGTTAACACTGCCAAAGGAATCTCCACTAAAGTTATATTCTCTTTCAGTGTTAGTAACGAGACATATATTGATGTCCCATATCCGGGAGAAGCTCTAAAAGGTAAATCAATTTATGACAAAAAAAAATGTTGGAGTGTTAGGAGATAGCCTTTGTCTAGTTTTACATTTCTCAGACAATATTGATTCACATTTTAACCTTAATAGCATTCCATTGTAAAATAGGAAAACTCAACATTAATGCATGTCTAGTTGATTGAGTCAACAAATAGACACTTGTGACTTGAGGCCGTAGATGCCAGCAGGGAGGGATTCTTTCTGCTCGTATTGTAGTTGTTTAAAAAAGAAAAGAAAAATGTATTTATAGAAATAATTTTTTATTTTTTTTTAATTTTCTTAATATTAGAAAACAGGATCAAGACTAAGTCAACAAATCATGACTTTATAGGAAATTTGACTTTGACAAATACCAACCTTTTCTCTCGATTTTGTCGACAAAACCACAACAAAAATATCTGCTTCATCAGAAGACTGTGAAAATTACCAGACTACCCTTATCGGAATAAGTGCAATAAAAATTCAGAAGATTGTGAAAATGACAGATTATACCCTTACCGGAAATAAGTGCAATGAATATTCCGGAGACTGTGAAAATGACCAGACTACCTTTATCGGAAATAAGTAAATTAAATATTATAGATTATGAAAATGACCATATTACCCTTACTAGAATTAAGTGCAATAATAAATATTTTGGAGACTGTGAAAATGACCAGACTACCCTTATCGAAAATAAGTAAAGTAAATATTACAAAATGTGAAAATGACCATATTACCCTTATAGAAAATAAGTGCAATAAAGATTATGGAGACTGTGAAAATTACCAGACTACTCTTATGGAAATAAGTAAAGTAAATATTACAAACTGTGAAAATGACCATATTACCCTTACTGGAAATAAGTGCAATAAAGCTTCTGGAGACTGTGAAAATGACCAGACTACCCTTATCGGAAATTAGTAATATAAATATTAAAGACTGTGAAAATGACCAGACAACACTTATCAGAAATAAGTAAAGTAAATATTAAAGACTGTGAAAAATGACCATATTACCCTTAATGTAAATTAGTGCAATAAATATTATGGAGACTGTGAAAATGACCAG
>JAJJMB010004170.1:357522-403859 GCA_023531105.1 Papaver atlanticum | reverse complement strand
GGAAATAAGTGCAATAAATATTATGGAGACTGTGAAAATGACCAGACAAACCTTATCAGAAATAAGTAAAGTAAAATATTAAAGACTGTGAAAACCATATTACCCTTAATGGAAAATATTGTAATAAATATTATGGAGACTGTGAAAATGACCATATTACCCTTAATGGAAATTAATGCAATAAATATTATGGAGACTGTGAAAATGACCAGACTACCCTTATCGGATAAGTGGACAACCCCGTGGATTTGGTTTTGTGACTTATGCAGATGCCTCTATAGTTGACAGAGTTATCAAAGATACTCATGTTATTAATGGAAAACCAAGTATGATTCAAACCTGTGTGGTTCTTGAGTATAATTGTTTCCTTATGTGTTACACCGAAGCCTTACAGCAATTTAGGATTTTAACTTTTGTTTTTATCCCTTCTTCTGTAGGTTGAAATTAAGCGGACCATACCTAAGGGAACCATGGGATCCAAGGATTTCAAGACCAAGAAGATCTTCGTTGGCGGCATTCCTACTAGGGTAAACGAAGGTGGTTCTATGTTAAAGTGTGCTCAGTCTTTTCTTACATCCCAGAGTCAGTGTGGTTCTCCATTACCATTAGCACTATCTTTTTTATATTGATTTTTTCTTCAAATGTTCCAGATGAATTTAGTGGGTTTTTCTCCAAGTTTGGAGAGGTCAAGGAACATCAAATCATGCGGGAGCATGCAAGTTTGGAGAGCTCAGGTTAGTTAAGAGCCTACTAGGAAAATTACGCAAATTGGTGGCGTAGTTTTTCTGTTTACGAAATTATCAAGTTTTTTGCTTATTTCTCACATGTCTCAAATGTTTGGCACTTCCAAATTTTGATTCTTTTTAACAAAATATGATAAAACAAGAAGTTATATTCACACCTTATATCCAAAGATTGTTGATGATGTTTGATAGGATATTTAGTTGTTTTTTTAGCTGATGGTGGGTGGTGGGCATGGAAGCTATATGCTTTTATTTTGTTGTGTCACTAGTGGTTTCTTGGGGTGTGTGGATCTGGCAGTCTAGGTTAATGTTTTTGTTTTGTTGTAGGTGGAGATCAAGAAAGCAGAACCCAAAAAAATCTAATCCGCCATTGGCACCACCCAGGCGTTTTTCCAATTCTAGGCCCACTACTTACGGTGGTGCTGGTGTGTTTGGGGATGCTTATGATGGGTATTAGATGGAAGTGCTGAATTCGAGTCTAGGGTTCCTTTAAGTACTCAGCTCAGCTCTTTTGTTAAGGTAAAAACATTTTATGGATAGTTGACCTGGATGCTTAAAATTGTAGAATTATCGTTTCAGAAAGATCTTTATTTTGTTCTCTTTGTATTCTTGTGGGCGTTGTTAAATTGTTATGTGAACTAGTTAATCTCTAAAATTGTTTTGTGTACGATTCATAAAGAGAATAATATTTCAAGAATATGCAGCATTTAATCTTGTTGAACTTTTATGTAAAGATACTTACTCTCTTCAGACTAGTTTTTTGTGTCAGTGGTTTGTGTTTGTAAGAGGCTTAATGTAGGGATCACTATGACTCTGCAGTAGTTTAGCCTTTATTCTTGCATCTGATCTATAGTTTTTTTTATTATTTTGTTGTTTCAGATGGACGTAGGAAATATCCCTAACACTGAAGCTGCAGTTGTTCTTCCAAATAAAGTCGAATAATTCTTTCTTTTTTCTTTTCTGTTTTCACTAAATTGTAGATTGTAAAAGAACGGTTTGCAATTACTTTCAGTTATAAACTTAATTGTATTGCAGGCCTGTAAACTGAGTACAATCCATGATGATGACCTGTATTACAGGCCTGTAAACTGGGAGTCCAGGTCCATGATAATGACCTGGGCTAACCATTTTTTTAATTGTAACTTAAAGTATTGTAACGGGTGTAACTGTAACACCAAATGTGAGTAAAAGCAACATGTGTCGTCATCTCAGAGTTGTTGCAAATAAAAGTAACAATTTAACTGTTACAGTAGTCGTAACTGAAGGACTGCACGTGTAACCCGGTTATTTGTTGCAAATATTCAGTAACAACTATAATTGTTATAATAACTGCGGCAATATAAACACATGTCGCAATCATAAAATTAGTTCAATTGTGACTATTAATTATTGTAACGGTTAATAAATGTGGCTGTAGTTGGCCATTGTCACAGATAAAACCGTTACAAAATGCTATCACAATTATTAATAACGGCTTATTTAGAACAGGTTATAACTGTTACAAATCTTATCAGTAACAGGTATAGCCTGTGAAAAAATCCTGGAAATGGTGTAGTGTAAACTAGATCCATCAAGGTTCAACTTTACTGTTAGTCAATCAAATCAATAATATAAAACTAAAATAACAATACGATATTTATTTTTCTACCAACTGTACTACTAAAGCTTCTTGATCCCACAAAATACTTTAAACGAAGGCCACATTAGAGATTTCACCTAGTTAGGATACTCTCCTCTCCGATGAGTATTACTACTAGTAGACTTTCGATACAAGCGATTAGTTTAGTGTGTCCAAGGGACGAGTTTGTAAGAATACAATCTCTACTATTTATAGTGTAATGACCAAGGCTTGTTTGGACTAAGAATTACCAAATCCGGAAATACTAAAATTATTCAATGAATGTTTACTTTTAGTTTTGTTGTCTTCCAACTGAGACCAACTTTCATACCGAAATCTCTCTTGGATGACAACTAATATTAGCTAGCATACAACATGTACTTACTAATATAGAAACAAGAGATACGCTCTAAAAGATTATACTTTACTAGCATTATCCTATGTGATATGGAAAGCATATAAATTCGAATATCTAAAAGATATTTAGAATATTTTGGTTTTGGGATCTCGCCTTGAGTATCAAGGAAAATACTTGAGCATTAGGTAATAAGAGTTTAGCACATGTTCAAATAATATGTCGACATTTTTTGGACTTTAGTTTTTAACCAAATAAATTTTCGGTATCTATGCAAACCCTAAACTAATAGACAAATAAAAAACATAAAATTGGATAACTAAGGACCGGTTCTACTAGACATCCATATGATCAGTCTTAGTAGAGATCCTCGGTGAGGACTGGTCCTACTAAAGATTTTTAGAATCGGTCTTAGCAAAGATCATTGTTCAAGGGATCGTTCCTAGAATATATCATTTGATTCTTTTTCAACTATGAAACAAGTTTCTCAAGTCTACTTCCTTAAACCAGGAGGACATAGTTTTCGAGGTATAGAATCAACCAGAAAGTTCGAAACACAAAATATAACGAATTATAAAATAGTGTTATGTCGAATCTACGAAGTCCAATAGATAAACTATACTTCGTAAGTCCATATACCAAAATTGTTTAAGACAACTAGTATATCTTACCTTGACACTTTGACCATAGTTAAGTGACTGAGTCACCAATACTAAAGACTCTAAACAAACTTCGTATGTTATGTTTTCAATATAAAGTGACTTGAAGGAAACGAAGATAGAAATAAAACAACTCAAGTATGTGTTACTAACCTCGAATGAAAGGATGGTACATTCGTTAATGCTAAAGACGAATCTTGGTTTGACATCAACGAATCACCAGATTCAGGAACAGATCAGTTTTCATCATACAAATTTGATCCACTTATATCTGCTTCATTGTGGATAGAGCTAAGGGTTGGTCTCTTATACCCATCATTTATAGATTCTTTTATGACTGTCATCTTTTTTTTTACTATGGTTCGATCAAAGAACTCTTTAGAAATGGTTTGATCTTTTGATCTTAGCAAATTTACTAATTGTAGATTTATTCTATGGTTCGAAGATGTTACATTTAATCCAGGCCAGGCCATTTAATGTTGTATTATTACATAGGAATCAAAGTGAAATGGTTATGCTTCTTCTTTAAATCAAGTCTTGTAAGAGCAAGGGCTATGGAGTGAGGGTTTTCATTCAATATGAATGAGTCTCACTGGATTTGAGCAAATTAGGTGCCACTACGGGTAGTGGACTTCCCTACTTTCCCAAAAATCACTCACACGCTCGTTAGATTGAATGAGTGGTCGACAGTCTTCACCAGGTGGCTGAAAGTCAGTCATTTGGGAAAAAAACATATTAAGCGGTTGAAGATATGCCTCTTAGGGATATTTCGTAGTTTTATGAATTTAAGTTTTAATATTAAAATAACCTAAAAAAGGGTAAAACGGCTAGTGTTTAGCTGCTTGTGTTTTTTTAATCATTGTTATAAAAAATAGTGGTGTTTGTCTCTTTGATCAAAGAATAAAAGAGTGGACAGGATTGAGCCGAGAGGGTAATCCGGCGGCCACTGGCATCCGGATGGAGTTTTAACTTCGACGGCTAGAAATGATAGGCTATGTTATGGGGAATGCCTTTTATGGAACCAGGGCCACACTTATTAATAACAAGAGTTGTACCATACTTCCACAGAAGAAGTGGGGGCTTTTAACTTCAATCCGATTCTGAAGAAGTGCGGAACGATGTTGAGATTGATACTCCATCAATAATTTCCTCCATTGTTAATAAAAAAGAGAAACCTTGAACCTAATTCCGAACAGAACAACGTAAAACGGAAGGAGAGAACTTTCCCCAAAATCAGTATTGTGGAGAAATAAAAGGAAATCGGGTGGTTTTAGGGGTACATATCAAAGGCTGCGATTCAATTGATCATCCATCTTATTACCGGAAATTTCCTAGACGTCCGTCTGATAGCTCTTGCCAAGGTATACCTTGATCTCTTCTCTATTGCGTGATTAAATTTGTTAGAGTAGAATCCGGGATCAATTTGTTACGATTTTTATTTTCTGTCTAGGGCTAGATATAGGTGCTCATTGTTTTGCATAGTCAATTGCACATATGTTAACTGAACAACATTTTGAACTTAGTTATCATCAATAGTGAACTATGGCTATATTCTTATGTTAGTCAGATATTGTTTTGATTCACAAATTACATGGTTGGTCCTACCGACTGCAGATTCCTCTGTCTGATAGAAGAAAAGCAATGTTCACATTTATCTATGCTTTCAGATAGTTAGAAGTCTACCTTCTCCCACTACACACTCCTCAAGTATATATCGCTGTTATTGGTAATTTCAATATAAATCTAATACATAAAGAAATTCATAAAAAAGTATGAGAAACAACAGTGGACAAATGTGAATAAATTTCTCTCAGGTAGCCTTGATAGAAGCAAAGACCAGTGCCGCACTAAACTATCTACAGAGGAAATTATAGAACTTCAGTTCTGTAAGTTAGTTATGGAATTGATCATTTGTCTTCCTATGCACACAGAGCTTGATATACAACTCAATATTTATCTATCCGTGTTAATGAACTACTTCTGCACCATTAGTTTCATTAGTTACTTATCTTCTTTCATTTTTATTCAGATATTAATGTTGCGGATTACAGAAAGAGTTGTTTCCACGCTAATATAGTTTTCAGAAAGGTATAATTTTAGAAATTGGTAGTGAATTTTTTTTTGTAACCATACTAATTAAGGGTACTGTATTTTGCAGCCAGGGGGAAAAACTGTTCGAGTGTAGATGCCCGTCTATTAGATGCTAGCAAAGAGATATAAGGTGATGTAATTCAGTGGTCGGTGCCTGTGGTTGATATGTGGTAGTTTTGGGGTTCGGTAGTGGTGGTTCTGGAATCTCTTATTATGAATTGCCTTATTTACAACTAATTCATATATGCTTCATTAGCATAGAATGTAGATTATGTTCATGATGAGGTTGTAATTCTTAAATTATATTCAATTTTAATAGAAACTGTATGCTCTTTGATGGGCTGTAGTGCGCCAACAAAAACGTGGAGGGACTTCGTGGTAAAAGAATGTGTCCCCTGTTCAGTTTCCATGCATATGGCCACAAGTTTTAAAAAAAAAATCAAATCATTCTTCCGAAGAGATATGCATGTATGGCACGAAATGTTTTTTATATATTTTTTCTTATTTGATTTGTGTCAGGATTGGGGATTCAGTATATGCATCTGCGAACAATAGTTGAACCTGTTGATATGGCCGGAAATATTGTGCATGTTCTCTTTTTCTGCTGTCCTTGGACCATTACTGAAGAAATCTCAACGTTTTTTTTGTGTGATGACAACGAGGTAATGCACCTGCTTATCTGCTACTATGTGTTAATACTTGATATACACGAAGTATTCATGACAAAGAGCTTTTGTTAATAGTAGGAATGAGTAACAAAGTGGAAACTAACCTGAATAGAGATCAAATTTTTTGCTTGGTCGAGGTATGGTAGACTGTTAGACATTATAATTGGTTCTTCTTTACATTGTTTCTCCACAAATGGTGGGTTTTAGGTGTTTTCTTTCGTTTGGCAAGAATTAAAATTTTCATATATATTTAGGAATTGCTCCACAGTAGCTGATCTGATCTGAAGTTGCTAGAGCATCAAAACCACCAAAACTGAAGTTGGGAGTTTGAGTTCCTTATTAAGATACCTTGATTTTTGCTGGAGATTCAAGGTAATAACTAATAAATCTTATTGTCCCTAAAACCAATAATATAAAATGGTTAGACATTGGTACACTAGCTAATTTTACCGAGATTGCAGTACAGTGTCTAATTAGTTCCTAATGTATCTGTTACAGCTGGAATGGTCTACCAACTATGAAACAAATGCAACCGTAAGGATTTGTTTTTGAAATTACAGACATGTTCTCAGTATTTGCTTACCATTTTGTCTAACCATCTTACGAACCACATGCATACAATATTGTGATATGAATTTCTCTTTTGGTTTGCAGGTATGTATGGGAGTTTGGGATAATGTAGCATTTGCTATTCTCCATGCAATTTTTTGAGTTTGAAAAGAACCATTTGGTCTATGGAGTTGTTGGATCCGCTTGGAATGAAACTTATAACTGATATATGCAATGGGTTGATATTCTACTCCTTGATGAATAGTCTCCACAAAACTTTGGAACGTGTTTTCTATAGTCATGTCATGGCATGCCAGGTAAGGTATTTAGTTATTATATTATAAGAAGGAAGATAATTATGAATGACACATTATTCTACCACCACCACTATGTTGATTTCTTATGTAATTAAGCACATTAAACTGGCTTTGATTCCCTGATGAAAGCAAGAAAAAACTGTTAGTGGTGTGTTGTGTGTTAAATTGAGTTTGTATATCTTTAAATAATTTCTGCAGGTTCCTTCTCATGACTTGATGGCTATACTATATGGTGCTGCATTCGCACCTCTATCACCTCTAGCCGAAGCTTTTCCGAGAATGCAACAATGATTGAGGTTGGTGGTTCATGCTTAAACTCTCGAAAATGTTAGCGTATTTGTAGTTAGATTTCAGAGTTAGCTTTTCTTTGTGTTACTTCCATTTCCCAAATGTAATGCAACTCTCTTTTAAAACGTGGACCAACCAAATGCAGGGCACCTTAAACTCAAAGAAGAAGGGCGATATTGTTACTGACAACAATAATTCGAAGCTGCACATAGGTTATTAAATGTAAACTCATATTTTTTTGTATCATAATTACGGAAAGTTTGTCGTTTATCATATCGTAGGTGACAATTTGCCTAAATTTTAAGTAAAATGACAACATATATGCACTAGTAATTAGGTGTTACACTCCGTAGTTATGTGGGTCTGTATGACCAACACCCATCCTACCCATGCTTCATTAGATCATAACCCCGATTCTCAGCTCCCATGATGAGATTAGTTAGATGTCTTGATGTGGCAATCCAGAATCATGGAAGTTCCAGAAAGAGGAATCCAGATGTTGTCATTCTTAGATCTGAATTCTAAAATATATTTATGAACTAACTTCATTGTCATGTGCAGTTCATTCGTGTAGGGATTATGGTTTATCCTACAGTTTGTGCACGATGTTGTCTATGTTATCGCCCAAGTGACACGGGAAGCGCTCTTAAAGATGTAGTTCAAGCCCAATTCATTTCTCCCATGTGAGCAAAGATGTCATATTTACATGCAGGTACCTGTTTTGGACTTGGAATGGAGCCAAGTTCTACTAAAAGAAGATTTAGCTACTGAAGCAAAAAAGAATGCAGCCTCTGTCTAGTAATAGTTCACAAGTGAAGCTTTGGTAAAATATCTATCATTCATCAAAAAAGAATGCAGCTTCTATCATCCTTACCTAAAACTCGGTAAGTCTGAGGTTTTTCAAGAAGTTGAAGAGCCAATTATAACACAATGGGGAATGCAGCATGGATGGGGTTGTAGCTAGGAAACAAATGTATTATTTTTCTTTACCATTTTATTTGGATAATGACCATGGGCCATGGCTGAATCTCAATAAACTAAATTTTGTTTGTGGATCCTTGGAAACATTGTGAACTTAGTGACTAACATTAATGGATTCTGACTAGATTCTTTACACAGTCAGAGGTTTTTATTTTCTGTTTACAATGTGGGTCCTACCCACTATAGATCCCTCTTTCGGGAAGAAGAAAAGCAATCTTCACAATGATCCATTAAGTAAATGCTTTTATAAAGTGAAGTTTAATATGTGTACGGTGAACAAATTCATAGGAACTATGACTAACTAAGACCACGCTATAGTAAACTGTTTACAAAGACAGTTGTAGAACTTAAGCTGTGCAAGTTAGCGGTGGGATAGATCATTTTTATTATTATGCACACACAACTTGGTGTGTACCTTTCGCTTTTTAAGATTATTTATCTATCTACGTTAATGGACAACATTTACACCATTATTTTGGTTATAGTTACTTATCTTCTTTTCATTTTGATGCAAACCACTGTGAGAGTTGTTACTACGCTAATATATCTTTAGAAAGGTATGATTTTAGAAGCGCAGTATGATCTTATAACCATGCTAAGGGTTTTATAATCTGTAGCCAGGAGGAAAAACTGTTTTAAGCGTAGCTGCACCTCCATTAGATGCCATTAATGTGGCAAAAAGATTCTAGATAATGTGATTTAATGATCGGTGCTTGCAGGTGGTAGTGGATATGTGGTAGTTTTGGTGTTTGGTAATGGCGGTTTGATTATTAATTAAATTGTTTCACAGCTGATTCATGTATACCTCATTAACATAGAAGTAGATTAAGTTCGTGATGAGATGTAAATTTTGGAATTAGTTTCAGTTTAATAGAAACTGTATGATCTCTGATTGGCTATTTAGTAGTACATCAACAAATCACATGAAGGGACTTGTGATAAAAGATTCGGACCTCTGTTCAGATTCCTTTTATATGGCCAAAGTACCAGAGTATTCCCTAATCATCTTTTATTTATTTTTTGAGAAAGGAAGGCATGGCATAAAATGGTTTATAATGTAATTTTGCTTATTTGATTTGTGACAGGATACAGTATATGCATCTGCCAACAACTGCTGAACCTGTCGTCATGTCCTGAAGTATTGCGCCTGTTTGCTTTGTCTGCTGGGTTTTGACTTCAATTGAAGAAATCTAGAACTATAGCGTGGTTCCTGGAACCCTGACATCTTCATATTCCTGGTTGCCGTCTTTCCCATTGATTCTATTTTATTAGTTTAATATTATTATTTCGTTTTCGCTTTTTAAAAATCTTAAAATATTATCTCTGGTTAGTCGATTAGATATATTGATTACAGTGTTTCCACCGCTCCCTGTGGGTTTGACCTGTACTTGCCTCTGTCTACTAGTTAGACACCATGCGATTGCGGTTATTACATATAGGGTTTTCCCGAAATCCTACCAATTTTTGGCGCCGCTGCCGGGGAACGGTTGTGGAATATTGTAATTAGTATTTTTGATTTTGTAAATAGTTGGGTTTTTATTTATTTTATTTTATTTTTAATTTATTTTGTATAGTCTTTTTATTTTATTTTTAGTTCCCTTTGATTTGGTTTCTGTTTAGAATTTTATTTCAGGTAATTTTTTGAGGATGATGACTCTTTCTCAGGAGACGTCGTCTGAGATGATACTAGGAGAATATATGCGTAGAAGTTCAAATTATTAGGAAACCTCATCTGAGATGACGCTTGGTGAATATATACATAGGCAACGGTATGGAGTTTTTGCTCTACATATGGTAAGTGAAGAATCACCTCAAACGATATATGAGAAGTATTACAAACACACACCCCCTAGTTTGAAACAAAGATTGAGAATTCTGGAATGCCAAAGATTATATGCTGATGATGATGAATCTTGTAGTGACTCTCTGTTCCAGACAGAACATATAGATGACCCTGTGGATGCTTGTGTGGATGATTTGCTTAATTCCATAGATGAATCTATCTCACAAGATCATTCACCCGACTTAGAGGTTGTTTCTAGACACCTAGACTTCCAAAAGTTGCCTAATTTCGGGTTAGAATTGTGTGCTTCTAAAATTTTGTTGGAGTACTTTGCATCTAAATACCCAGAGGATTTGCCTATTCCCAAAATCGTGGATGAACCAATTGACATTTCCCCAGTCTCAATAGAATCCCCGTATTTTGTTCTTTATGCACTTCCATGTGTAGTAAAAACCTAGGTTTGGGGGTTATCCCTTGTTTTTGATAGTTTCAGCGTCACCACGTTGTCATGACATAAATGTGAAACTGTCATTTGTAAGTATTGTATTTTGGGTTGATCCCCAAATTTTCAGATTGTAAATTTTTGGGGATCCTTTTTGTGCATTCCAGTAGGTATATCTATTTTCTTACTTTATTTTTATTTGTTTATTTTTGCATATTATAAATTTCCCATCTTAATTTCTACGTTGGATGACTCAATTACATTGAGGACAATGTAATGTTTAAGTGTGGGGGAGTGGTTAAGGTTTTCGCTTTCGTTATTTAAAAAAAATTACATAAAAAAAAATGCATCATATGACCAGCTGTTTAGCGGGTCTTAAAATAAATAAATAAATTGCATGATATGACCAGCTATTTAGCGGGTCTTTCTGTCTAGCTATTTAGTAGACAAATCTATCCACAGTTTAGTGGATCCGTCTAGTTGTTTAGCAGACATCTCCATATCCAGCTGTGGAGCGGATGTAATCTTTGTTTTGCTCGAGGACTAGAAAATATAAGTATGGGGGTGTCAATAAGCACGTAGGTGCTATATTTTATACCCATATTTATATTAGGGTATAAAATGCCCCTCTGATTTGAACAGGATGATTCAGTTAGAATCGTACACTCGACTCAATGACTCAACTCACTGCTATGATAAACATTCATAGCTTTAAAAGCCCCTTATCAACCACCTGTAATAAGATTTCACCACCTGTACAAGACCTGATTGTGAAAGAAATAAAAAGTGCTTCATTTATAAATTGATACTAATTTACATAATAATTCATCATTATACAACAAACCTTTCATTGCATGAAAGCGAACCATGCTTCCATTCTACACAAGTACCATTGCAGGACTTCATGGACAAGAGCTTCTAGTCACCACCGAATCTTGCTGGTCTGTCACTAGCTTCATAATGACGCCTGAAAACACAACAAAAACATCAATATCAAACTCAAAAATCGCATAACATCAGAAATCAGATTTCTAACAAAGACAAGATCACTTTATTACATACGGTGATAAGCATGTGGTGCTCTACCAGTTTGAGCATCTTTTTCCCAGCCATTGTGACCATGGCTAACACCTGTAGCTCACAACCATACTCAGCACCACCTGGCTCAGCCAGCACTTGCAACTGCAACGACAACTTCATCATAATAACCACCAACTTCAGTTCATTTGCACCCATCTGTAGCTGCAACACCATTTCAGTCTCATCTAAAACATCCACTAACACCATTCTCTAATACCAACAAAAGATTCACATCCTTGAACATGTATGCAGGTGAAGTGGTTATGCAGATGGTGATGAAAAACTGGTTAGAGAGCCCCACACACAAATACATCCATGTCAATATAAGCTATAAATTTCAATCACAAAATGAATTTCAAATATTCATTGCCTCCACCAACAGTTCCCTATAATTGAAATCCTTCTCCAGACTCAACTTGAACTCTAATCCCATTTCATTAATTCAAGGTTCATAATATCTAAATTATAGCTATCACAGATTCACAGTAATGTTTAAATGCACAGATGATAAACACAATCATAATTCAAAGAACATAACAGACTTCTATTAGGTAAAGAAAGTTTACCTTAAATCAAATTCCTAGAATGAATAAGTTGATCTTGATTCCTTGTTTTGCCTCAATTGAGCTTCTGAATCATCACTTTAAACCCTAACCATCGATTTCATCTTCAATCACCATCATCTATACTCAGAACCTGAAAATAATTTCCAATTCCTTCTTCTCTCTAATCAAAGTTCAACACATCAATTCACTTCTCAAACCACCAAACCCAGTCTTTGATTTCTTCTTACCTACCACTAAATTGAACCTTGAATCTATTTCCAAACCCTCACTACGGGAAAAATCATCATTGACGACTACAGATTAGAGTTGTAGTACCCCTACGACAACTCCATTTTATGCATTGTGGAAGGGGGGTATTGTAGAAAGTCCAAGCTTTTCTACAATGCTTGACTAAGAGTTGCAAAGGGTGATGTGTTTCATGGTTCGACAATATTTTGCCAAAGTTGTGATTCTCTTTCGATTATTTTTGAAAGCCTAACACAACTCTTGCTTGTGTTGTAGGACTATTTTACACAACAGAGGATGTGTATCGTAAAAATATGTAACACAACACTTTTATAAGTTGAAGGACTATCTTAGACAACCTAGGATGTGTATTGTAGAAATATGTAACAACTCTTATTACTATTATGAATAAGATTTGCACGACACTTGTTAGAGTTGTAAAACTATGTTGGACAGCACCTAGTTATGTCGTAAAGACATTCTTTCACAACCTTTGGTTTGTGTAGTTGAAATATGGAACACAACTCTTATTAGAAGTTGTGTGCATATAACTATTTTGAAGAAAAAAAATTATAGCTGAAACCGAATTGCGGAAAGTATTTCACATTCATAATTTCATATTAACCTGCCAATATAACACATTTACATTCATTCAAGACATACCACTCCAATTGCATTACCTAGCTAACTTCAAATCACCTTGTATGAAAGTGTGTTGCGTAACGAAAGAAAAGAAAATGATAGATTCTTTGAACATGACTAAAAATATCATATAAATCGTAAAACGCAGATATGGGCCTCAGCTACAAATGTGGCAGTAGCATACCCGTTCCAGTATGGTAGTCTGGGTTACATTGCTAAATGGAAGTGATCCATTTTTGCTGCACACTCTCTTCTCGGTAAACCGAACGACGATTATGGGAAACATAGAGGTAGATGATACGGTAGAGGCACTGGCTTAGACGTGAAGTGCCATAGTTCTCAATGAACTTCATATCAGTTAGCCTAGCTTTAGTACCTGGAAATCTCTGGTACTCTTCAAGTACAGCAGGCAAACACCATTTCTGCATTTTTCTCAAATAGCCAATAACACATCCCGTCCTATACTATTGTTCATGCAAAGGAAAATTTATCAGAAAATGAATACCGCTTAATCATTGAGAACTGAAAAGAAATTAATTTAACAAATACCTGTGGATGAACTCGAGGCGGTGCAATGGTCTTACATACTGCAAAAGATCAAGAAGAAAGATCAGGATACAGATCAGATTATCAGATAGTTTTCCATATACGTAGAAGGTGTACTAAAGTACGGTAAAGAAGAAAAATCAGATAATAAATCAAGTAATAGATGGAACTACTAAAACAGAAAACACTGAACAGACCTAATTCTCTACGCTTCAATGAGTCTTTTCCCTCGGATTCAGTTTACCCCTACACATCCCACAGTTTTCAACTACTGAATATTGATGCCAGTTAAGCGATAAAAATCATCAAGGAGGACAGACCAATACAATTATAGTTCTGATCTTTGTAGAACCTAGTAGAACCTCAGCTAGTAACTAATAAATCTAGAATCGGTAATTGGATTAGACTTTAAATCAATGACCCAGACAAAATAAATATAAACATCACTACAAAGAAGAAAAACTAGATATATAAATATAAGGAAAGCATAACAGACCTGAAGAGCACGACTAACATTATGACAAGCATCTCCAGTCCAACTAACAGCATCAGGACCACAACTAGATGAAACTAAGTCTTGGCAAAAATGCCACAGACCAACCCATCTTGCCACGACCTGTACCAATAATCTTTTCCAATTCCTGCAACCCATACCCATGGCAGAGCACTTAGCTTCTTCTTTCAATTCAGAATCAAACCAGTTTCTTGTGCTTTCTCAACTGAGTCTGACTTAGACTTTTGCATCCTCCACATTCATTTACCTAAGCATACATTTCATCTTTAATTTCAGCAGCTCAGGCCATTACATTCAGTGTCACCATTTAGCACTTTCATTTCCAACTGTAGCTTTAGCACCATGTACCATTCCCTGCATCTCAGCACCATTCTTCCATTTTACTGCACCACCACCTCAGACAACATCACTACCATCTGTAGCTTCCTTGCAACAACTGCAAAAATCAGCTTGTAATCACCACAGTTACCTTGTAATCAGCTTTAACATCTTCATTCTCCAAATCCCTGCATCTTGAACTCAAACTCGAGCAACTCAGCACAAGCCATTTGCGCACCAGCAACATAACCTGAACTACCACAATGTCATCTTCTGTAGCTTCACAACCACCTAGGCCATGGCAACAACTCACAGAGAGACACACAAACTACCTGCAACTTGGATTACATAGCACCTTCAGTTCAGCTGCAGCAGCAACCAATTCCCTGCAATGGCATTCTTACAACTCAAACCCTCAATCCATTGCCTGGAGCTTCCAATTAAAGCTTCTCTGCAAAAACATTCACAAACTGCATATTATAGCTCCTAATATTCATCTAATTCCTTCTCAAATTCATCCATACCCGGAATTGATTCATTCCCTTCTCTGCAGCACACACAGCATCACCATCAACTCAAATCCATTGCAACCACCACCTAAAGCAACAACAACAACAACAAAAATGCAACTGCAGCTTGTTGTATTCTTTCCTAGCTTCTCAAATATCATTCAGTCCATAACTCCCCATTAAACCAATACTGCAACACTGCCTTACCTGCAACCTCCACTTTCTATATAAACGAATCAATAGAACATTCTCTATTGCTTGTTTATTTTTCTTGCATCCTGCATGAATGAATTCAAATTACGATAAATTAGATTCTCTAATTTAAAATCAACTAAAAAAAAGAAGAACTCAAAAGAAAAGAAAAAATACTAAACACCTAATGTATTGATTCATTTTGATCAAAATTAGGGCAAAGTCCAAAAGGAAATGAATACATCTCAATGAACGAGAGGGAGTGTAAATTTACCTTTGGTTCGAATGAAAGATGACCGTAAAAAGTACTAGTCCTTTTTTGTTTGTAAAAGAAAAACCAGGTAGAAACTCGTCATTCACTAATTGATTATCTGTTCATTCCTCTTCTTGCTGCTCCTCGGTCTGAAACTCGTCATCACCACTCTCATCTGAAACCCATGATAATCACCATGCCTCTGCTAAGCTCAATTTATTCTCGGATTCAATAGAAAACCCTGAATCTGAACCAATTTATTCTCTTTTGTTCATCTCCAACAAATTTTTCAACAGATTCCAAAAATTGAAGCTCTCAACCTGCAAGAACACCTCCTACAGAACCTAGCCCTTTAATTCCGATTTGATGTAGCATAACCTTCACCTAATTTGTCAGAGACGAAGAAATTCTGATTTTTGAAACCCTAATTTTTCATCTATCTACTGAAACCCTTATTTCTTAATCTCTCCGTCTCTCTTAATGAATATACTCATTAGAACTCTGCAGATCCATATGGAAGAAGTAAATATCAACAACAGCAAAAAAAGATGGGTTCTTTCCCAATTTTGGTCGTGATTAAATGATGGCTCTATAGAGAGCTCGGTTCTGCGAGATGGGGACTTGAATTTGGACGGACAGGGACTTGAGTATGCATGCCTAGCTGGTGATGCGACTGGTGTGGTTTTGGTGAACTGTTGGTACTCGAATGGAGAAGATGAAGCAGGAAAACTGTGGTCAGTTCATATTGCAGCTGCGAAGATGAATGGGTTGTGTCCAGATGCCTGCATTTGGTGGAGCTGTACTGCCGGAATTAAGAAGCTTATGCTGTAGCAGGGAAGGTCAGAGAACAATAGCGGCACTGATGGTGATGGTTTGTTGTGGTCTGAATTTGGACGAGCTGTTGCTGTCTTCAGTACTCGAAGGTGCTTCTGATATCAAGGGTTTTTGAAGGCCAAGATAATTGCAGTTAGCAGTGACGAGGTTCAGGGTGCAATCGATGGAGTGAAGCCTGGAATTTGCTAGGTAGGATGGCTGAAGTGAATGATGGCAGTGGTGGTTCTTACTCGGACTGAAATTGGATTTGTTAAGTCGATGGAGCAAAGTAGTTTCTGTCATTGGAGGGTTGCCTAGACGGGAAGACGATGGAGAGAGGTTCTGTTGGATTCATGGTGCTGGCTGTTCGAGAGACTAAGAAACCAAAGTTCGAATCATCTTTTGGCAGTGATTGTGAAGAATTGAGAGGCTACTAGTGGAAGAGAATGGAAGTGTTAGGCGTAACTTACTGCCAGTAATGATAAGAGTTGGACAGTCAATACTCCATGAATGAGATATATTCTCGGTGAAACAAGGTTGCTGATTTATTTCACTCCGTAGCCATGGTCCTGGTGTTGGCTGCATCGATTTTGTGTGAAGTTTGATATTCAGAGAAGTTGCAGCTGGTGGGTTAACGGACTGAGTATGGAAAGTAGGTGCTGCTGTTGGAGTTAGGAAGGAGCTGAATTAGTCAGGGACTGAATTATGCCTTGCTGGTGACGAGTGTTCGGATTTGGCAATCGGAGCTGGTAATGGACCCGAATGGACTGGGCCTTGGCAAATGTTGCTAGGTCTTATGTTAGACTGGAGGAAGAACCTATATGAAGGAAAAGAAACAGAAAGTGGGAGACTGGTTTTTGAGGCCGACGGCCGGAGATGAAAAAAGAACAGAAACTAGCAAAAGGCCGCTAGAGAGCCGCACAACGGATTCCTGGAACCCTAACATCTTCATATTCCTGGGTTCCATCTTTCCCATTGATTCTATTTTATTAGTTTAATATTATTATTTCGTTTTCAATTTCTAAAAAATATTAAAATATTATCTCTGGTTAGTCGATTAGAGATATTGATTACAGTGTTTCCACCGCTCCTTATGGGTTCGACCCATACTTGTCTCTGTCTACTAGTTAGACACCGTGCAATTGCGGTTATTACATATAGGGTTTTCCCGTAATCCTATCAGTCTGGAAATATGTTTGCAATAGACAAGCTAGCAAATCTCACAAATCCGGAACTTATAACTCCTGAAGAGCAGCCTAGATTCTTAACCACCTCTCAAGAACAATCTTCAAAAGATCACTTAAGATCAATTTTCAGATATCTATCTTGAGGAATCACAAAGTCTGAGACGAAGAGAAATTTGTGATTTCTATTTATCATGCCTAAAAGAGATTACGAAAACCTCGATAACAGAAAAACAAGATCAGGATACACGGACTATCAAAATAGTCGGACATGGCTTCATGAATCCCCAAAGCGATGTCTTTCAGTCGTAGAACTAATTATGCTTTTTAAACGAAACCTAGGTCAATAGAGGACGACTCTAGAATCAACTCACTACATGGAAAAAAATCCCAATAACAACTACTGAAAAGAGTCGTCATAGCGATTTCACAACGTTTTTTTTGTAAGGTAGTAAATGGTGGGGTGGGGTGGGGGTGGGGTGGTGGTGGGTGGGTAGAAAGTCAAATAATTTCCACAAATAGTTGTTATTTGGGTTTTGATCACTATTTTCTCGGGTAGTGAAATTTTTTCATGATTATAAAAATATAATAAGACGACTCTTACTTGTAGTAGTATTACACAAGTTCGCAACTCTTCTTAAATAGTAGTTGAAACAATTCCAACGACTCTTATGTGAGGTAGTATTACACGAGTTCACAACTCTTCTTGGGAGTAGTCGCAACATTTTCAACAAGCACATTTATGAAAATATTTCAAAATATTTTTTAAAAAAATGAAAATTAATTTGAGATTTACCAATAATTATATTTAAAATTGAGAATTTCCATAAAACAAAAGTTACATTTAAAATTAAATCTGAACACCTAAACAAATACTATGTAATAAACTTTGATTGTTTGTTACATAAAATCAAGTTTATCACTTAGCACTCAAAACCAATAGAACCAATTGATCAAGTCTTGAAAATACAATAGAAGAATATACACTATGGTCCGGTTACGGAACCGTGTACAATGACGGTTCGGTTTGGCAAGTATGCATGCCATAAAAACTAAAAGCAATTTGATGTTCATTTAAACACTTAAGAATTTAATCATGATGCGCACACATAAGTATTTTAGTGATCAATGAAGCCTTAAAGTGTTTATGAGAGTTCTAGCAATGCTAAACATATTTAAAAAAAACGGTTTGCGAATTAGTTAGACAACCTTCCCTGTATTTCTGTAACTCAGATATCTATGGTTTGCGAACTGGTTTGCCAACCTACCCCGAGTAGATATAACAGAAATTATGAATTTCTCTCTTATGATGTTTGAAACATTCCCAAGTGATAAAATCATTTGCATGGCCAATTGATCCACAAATTACTTCTCAAAAAATAAATTGCTTCGAACTAATGTTGTTAAGGACTATTGAACATCTTTGCTAAAATCATATTTCGATATTTTAACAAGACAAGCTTGAATCAAAACTTCTTATTTGTAAATCTACTTGAAGTCATACGACATAGTCTCAATGGATAGAATGGTAAGATAATGAGTAAAATAGAATGGTTCAGTGACATACCTGATACATAAGTTCTCCAAATGTGTTTGTCGATCTTCAGTCTTCGAGGGTGATCTATGATACTCAACTAACAAATTTTAACCTAGTCCGAGACTTGACTTAGTAAAATGGAAATCGAGATATAGTTTTGACCAACTAACATTGACAACAATCTTAAGATAGCAAAACTTATGGGTTCAACCGTGCATTGCTCTAACAACATGCGTATTTGGTTCGCAGGTGGAGTACTTCAGAGGTATTATTCTGGAACCAACGATTCGACAATATTCACGAATTGTTTGTCGAATTACTAACTAGACTTGAAAGAAAGGATTCATGTTTCCGTTGTCCAAGGTATAAAAAATTAAAAGAAAAATTAAATACAACTCTTATAAAACCCTAAAATTTTATAAGGTGCATTTTTAAAAATTTCGTAGTATCGCGTTTAATGTGTTTTGAAAATAAATAACAAATTTTATGATTGGGGTTACATTTGGATGCTTATTTTTTTGAAGGCATTGCTAGTTCGCGAATAATTCGTCAAATAACTAACTAGGTTACACACTCCCATGTGTCATTTTCTATTAATGCATCATACTGTTCCTTCGTAGAACTCATCCATTTAGGACTCTAAGATTCAGTGTCAAAACTTTGTGGCTATTTCATTGGTTAACAAAGAAGTTGCAAAAACATAAGGAATATGATGAGGGATAAAATAATTGAAGACAAAATTATTGAAATATTTAGGCTTAGAGGTAACTCTTTGAAATCGTGTTATAGTTTGATCAGATAAAAGAATTTGGTCCTAAGACACATTAAAAGAAAATTTTAACAAAGAACTGGAAATATGAAATATTGAAAATTGAAAGAAAATTTGTGTTTCATCAAATTTTGCATGCCTTGATACATGCAATTTTTTAGTAACAAAATCATAACACTTATAGCCTTTATGTTAAGGTGGTAGTTTACCTGGTCTTGACCGACCATGATAAGCACTCTGAGATTATAATAGTGTGGAGCACCCTAAAAAACACTTAATAAGAAGATTTTAAAGACAATACTGGAGTTTGAGTCCTATTGATAAGATAAATAGTCGTAAGAAAGGGATTACGTAAACCAGTATGTTTTAGGTTAAGAAGCACACTATCAACATGTACAGTATTACACATCTCAATAATATGTTTGTGCTTCACTTTGTTGGTATGAATTTGTTGAATATCACTTTAATCTTTGTATCCCATATAAATAAGCAGTCTAGGCACATGTTTACGAAGGTTGACTGCGGAGTAAACAAAAACTGTCGTATACTCCATAAATTATTCTTCAGTATAGTTATTATTTGTTCATATGATATTAAAACATCTGAGTTGATATGTAATTGACCTGTTCCAATTGACTATTTCCCATACCAACTATAAAAGTATTGCTATTATACTTTCTCTGATATCATGTAAAGGATAAAATAACCAGTACAAGGGCTGCAAAAAGTGACCGATTCTAATGATGAATTATAATGCTCAATAATTTTACCATCCATTTTCTAAATTGAACACTATTAGAATCAAAACAAAATTCACAACAACACACAAACAAAGAATCAAAAGAAAATTTCCTTTTTTTTTTTGCCAAACCACAAAAATTAATTCTTTTTATTGAAAATAATGTCTCAGTTATATTATGAAAAATAATTATGACCAAAGAACATTCGAACAACATTATATTTATTTCCCAATTCAACAACTTTCATTAACAAACTAATTAATTAACTCAACTGGATGTACAATTACTACCACCATATCCTCCAAAGTGAAGGATATTATCGTCAGGGTAGTATTCGACTGCATATTGCTCAGGACAATCAATGGTGTATTCAATTTCTTTCGGTTGTAGAAATTGATTATTCGTGTCTATGTATTTAAGGTGTTGAAAAAACCCGCTACAAGCAGGATATTCATTAGGCATTCGACCACTACCCATTGGAGGAGTAATTCCGTTTTTACCTGCTTTCACACGACCACCCCAGTAAATATAAGTAGCTCCTGGTGCAAATGCTGGGAATAACTCTATAGGCCAATATCCAATTTGAATGCTATTAAGGAGTGTCAAATAACATTTTCCAGACTGTCGATCCTGCAATATAATACATAATGATTTGTTTCTCAAATTTGTCGCATATTTATGTTCAAAGGGGCTGAAACAACAAATTCGTTTATAAGAGAGAAAAATAAGAAGTTAATTTTGAAAATTTTAAAACGTGGGAAACAAAATAAAATGTCATACGTTTCAAAAATAATGATTTAAATACCGGTTTTCAAAGCATAGAAATTCTTGCTTCTGTAAAACTAGAGCATTGGGCATGCCAGATGCAAGAAGAATATATATACTATATGTTTTGAAGCATGAATGCAAGGAAAAGATAATAAATTGTCAGGTTCAAATTATAATTAAAAAAAAAACATACAACATAAACTAGATTACCAACCAACCATGTGTAAAAGTTGTTTTATTTGTATTTCAATGGTAAAATGTCCCTGGTGGCTCCTATAATAATAATAATAACCTCAATTACAAAATAGGCGTCCTTGCTTTCTCCACTTTAGGCGAACTTAGTGAAGATATGGTGATTCTTTTGAAGAGGTTGAGAAATTGTATAGCTAACTATGACCTCAATTACAAAATAGGCAATTCTCTTTTTTATAGATTAGGTATTTCCATTCAAAAAGGTGTAGGGGCTCAACTTGTTGCTAGATTGCCCTCCATCGACGTTGTATAATAATTTTTCTTTTGTTTTTGAAATAAAATAAATAATAATAATATTATTATTATTTATTTATTTTTAATTTTCAGTAAACTTATAATAATAAAATTTTAAATTTAAATTTGAAAACTATATTACTTCTGTATATTATTTACTTACTTTGTTAAGATATAAGAAGATAAGGACAAAATTTTGATAACAAATTAATTCTGGTAGTATATAATTCCACAACGTTTTTTAGTGTTTTCTCCCGTACCTACTTATATACTCATTTAATTTAAAAAAAAACGAGAATGGGAGTAAAACCGAAAAAAAAAAACGACCTTCACCTTCCATAACCATGTCAACCAATCCTATCCCGAAAAAAATCCTAGAATATTATGTTTCCCTATTGTCCGAAATTGTATTTGATATTGTAGAAGAAAAAATGCATCTTTACACTATTTAGATTATATAAGTATAGATGTTCTTCTGGTTATCCAATAAATGACATCTTAAAAGTTGCCTCATTTAACGGTTGCTAACAACAATTTTACTTACCAGATAAATAGATGCTTCCAATGTAATCTGTGTGCCGCAAATTATTGACGACTCTCCAATAGGTAAATCCAAAGTATATTTATCATGAGTTTGGACAAAACCAGAGCAAAGGGTATTATAACAACCTGTATTCCGACCACCGTCTCCCTTATCAATTATAAAAATCACATTTAGTTAGTAAGATTTTAGATTAAATAAAGGTAAATAGTTGAATGGTAACATATAATAAATTATTGAATTTTAGAAATAACTCACAGTCCAATATGCGAAGCCTCGAGTGACAATATCACCGTATAATTGTTGATCTACCTGATGCATTTAATGAAAAAATTATTCCAGTTAGTTCAAATAAATTATCCCATATACCGTCGTCATGTTGTACTTGTATGTGTATATATATAAGGGAAAATCATTTCTAACCTACTTTTTTTAATGTATCAAAAAACCATCATTAAGATTTCATATATGACAAACTCATAATTAATTATAATAATATTTGTATTACAAAAATATCCTTTTACCTCAATGAGGAAATTAAGTATTTATTTGTTTTTCTGAAAAGTTGGGTGATTAAAACTAATTCTAGAACTCAAGTATCGCGTTATATTTGAATAACATCAAAAAAATTAAATTAATTTCCTTATCTAAGTTTAAGGTTACTTTTTTACTCGATAAAAGAAAAAGGTTAGTTTTTTAATCCAATGTTATTGTAATTAATTATAGGTTATACGTACATCAAATTTTATTGGTTGGTATTTAGAAAACAAATAAAGAAACTGGGCTACAAATATTTCCGCACAATTTTTTACTATAAAAAAAGAGGATAAAACGCGTTTTATCTATAGTCAATCCAAAACTTACCATATTACTGTAAAAAAAAAAATATTATGGGTTTTAGATGTTAATCATCGTGATGATGGGTTTCTAGAAGAAAGAGAACTCATTCTTGATTTCTCTATTTTTTTTACATATATGAATTATTTATTGGCAGTATATTCATTTTAACGTTATAAATCGAAGGATGTGGTAATTTTTTATATATACATACAGTCCATCCATATCTGATGACATTGAGCTCCTCTGACGAACCAGATTGCACGGCAATTTCAGTTGAACTAAATTGATCCTGGGTTACGTTAGGAGTCCAAACATTAAATATTGCACTTGCTCCGTATATTGATTCACCAATCCCTTTTGCTTTGTACGAAATACCTGCTCTCTGGAGGAGACAAGATTTCCAAACCCAGAAACATTAAAAGAAATTTGGTACAAAACTAGTGAAAGCTGAGAGAAAGAAAATACTTACATATTGCTTATCAGGATCGGCATTTGGTGATAAATATTTTGCTTTGATTAGATCTTTCCTGGTTGTCTGGCGAATAGGGACCGTCCCTTTTGGGCACTCATCAACTTGATTCGTCAACATTTCGAGTAGATGGGACCTTGTGGAAACAATTTCCTGTCTCATCTATAAGTAAAATAGAAATTAATTTTTTATGGACGAATAAGAATTTTTCTTCAGTTAGATGAAATTTTACATATTGACAAGGCGGTTGAAGGCCGCATATTTTTTTAAAAAAAACCGAGTTGTGTGATTAGTGAGAAATTACAATTCACCCAAAATAATACTGATGGATAGAAAAATGAAGATTAAGACGGAAAAGATTCCTAATAAAAAATGATTACAATATATTTTTAATGAATTATGGAAAAATAAATAAGAGATGGTTCTTCTCTTATAAAATGGGCTAAAAGCCTAAAACTTACAAATCATAAGTACCTGTCATTTCTGTGTGGAGCATTAATTGGAATTTACCCTTTGCAATAAATACCTTCTAATTTTGCTAATGTTCAAAGTTTGAACTCTATCGAGTTTCTATTGGATCTAACTCGACTTCAATGCATATCAGTTAATGGGCTTGGTAAATCTCAATCAATTAGCACAATTTTGTACGAGCTGAAATTCTTATGTGGCCAAGTTCAGGGATGAGATAGAACCTCGGTTAGCCACTTTATAAGCCCATGACCACCAGACTCTTTAGATGAAATTACCATACAAATTAAAATAATATACACGTGAACCACTAGACTCCCCAAATGAAATTATCATACAAATTAAAATAAGGAAAAATATATTACCTCGATGGTATGGTTTTTCAGCAAAGGATGGTCAAACGCAGGTTGTTTATAGAATTCAATACAATCATAGGTATCACCCCATGGAGCCTTCACAAGTATGAAAAAATAAATAAAGGATACAATGTTAATGGGTTGATTATTCATGCCATACACTTATAGAAAAATTAGTTTTGTCCACGAAAAAAAATAATCAAATTTCATTTTTTTTTTCGTAATTGAAACTTGGAATGTTACCGATTGCCCAAGGTGGCCAAAAGCCACGACAATTTCTTTTTCTTTTTTGTTGGATAAATCACATAGGTAATGGAAAACTTTCAGCTCTAAATTTTAACTCACTTGGTAGTCAGATTCTTGATAGATCTAACATAAATATATTGGATTGAATACGGATGAACCTAGCCATTAACATCCATAAAAAAAAAGCCTCAAGCAAAAGTTTAGGGGAATGTGGATAGGACTAAAACTGGTCTAATTTGGACCATACTTATAATAACCCTAAAAAAATTATTTTCCCAAATTTTGGGATGGGTACGGCCACACTTAGCCCCTTCCTAAGGCCAAAACAAAGGTTCTGTTTTCAGTGCTGCCTAGGATAGATTCTAGGTTTTCCTTTAAACGTAGTTTGGGTTGATTTTCCATTTAGAACATAATTTCTGTAATAACTTTTTAATAAAAATAAATAAATGGATCTTAACAAAAAGAAGAACGTATACATACATGGATGGTTGTGACAGGAGGCTTATTTAGAATTGTGAGTTGTCTCTGTAGATCCAATTCCTCTTCCGCTGATAGTGTATCCACCCTTCCTTCCACAAATATTACTGCACTGATCACTAAGAGTACTACTACTGCTACACAATTGATAGTCATGATTTGACCTGAAATGGAGCCTTCAAGGCTTATCAAACAATGATATTATTATTTGAAGTTAAGAACGATAAAAATTATGTGATAAAATTTGTTTGAAGTTGAGCAATGAAGATGACTGACTGACTAACTGGTGGTTGTACGCCTTTTATATGTCATTATATCATCGTATTTTAAGATATTACCTACTCATTTAGTAGGTTCTTAACATATGCGATATTTGGGGTATAAGCTTTCCAAATGAGACTCGCTAAAACTCAGCAAATATCAATTGGCCATTCATTACCCTTATAAAAAAAAAGATTTTCTCATTAATATTTTCCCTCTTTTCAAATAAAAAGATTAAGGAATGAATGATATTATCTTGTGGTAACTGGTAATATAAATGACATTAATTGAGTTTAGGAAAAAGAAAAAGAAGATAAATGTCTTAAAAGTGTGGAAGAACCAGGGTGTTGATACATGAACTGTGGCTCATGAATGTGTGGTCCATTTAGATGATAAGAATTCTCCGTTTACAAGTACATAATATAAGGGAACATTATCTATATACTCCTACTATAGAGCCCATTCAAAAATACCGTTTCAAACTTAAAATATACCTTTAATCTTCTAGAATCCTTATCCTCTTAATACAACATTCACTACGGGAAAAAAAGTTATCTACAACTGTAGCTTTACAACTCGTATTTTTAAAGTTGTAAAAGGGGTATGTTTTACTACTTTTTTCAAACAAAGAGTTGTCAAAGTAAAAAACGTCCAACTCTTAGGCAGAAAGTGAACCAAAGAGTAGTGACGAGAATCAAAACCACAACGTTTTGTGTGAAAAGAGTTGCGTACAGGAGTGACCACCTTTATACTTTGACAACTGATATCGTAAAGGTAGTGAATATCTGTATAACAACATTCTTAAGGGTTGTTGAAGGAAAACAAAAATATCATTTGGAAAAATGATGTTGGAGAGATTCGAGTACAAGCCTACTGTGTGTTAGCACAAGTCATCAACAATCCTTCCGGATTCACAATGTTGGTAGTTTTGTGTTTTTTTTTTTGCCATTCATAATCACAACCTCTATAAGAGTTGTAAAAATAACAATTGATTTTGAATAAAAAATGAGGCCGAGGTGAGTCAAACCTGGGCCTCTTCCGTCCAAGGTCTGGGATTCCAACCATCCTTCCACATTTACATGTTTGATTATATTTTACATCTACTTTTATTAAAAAAAAAGTGATAAGAAAAAAAATGTTAAGGAAAAATAAATAAATGGACGGATGTGATGTAAATGGATGGTTATGATGGGAGTTTGAAAAGATAAGAAAAAAATATATAAATAGACCTTCTACAACCCCCCTTAAGAGTCGTCGTAGAGGTATAAACACTTCTGCTAAATTTTTCTCACTTCTGCTAGATTTTATTCACTTCTGCGAAAAAATTATCACTTCTGCTAAAAATTATTTTGGTCTCCGATTCTGCTAAATTTTTCTCATTTCTGAAAAATAGACCTTCTACAACCCCCCTTAAGAGTCGTCGTAGAGGTATAAACACTTTTGCTAAATTTTTCTCACTTCTGCTAGATTTTATTCACTTCTGCAAAAAAAATTCTCACTTCTGCTAAATTTTTCTCACTTCTGCTAAAAATTATTTTGGTCTCCGGTTCTGCTAAAAACTATTTTCTCTAACACCCCCCACTAAATTCTAGAAATTTAGGCCTTTTGAGATTGGGTAGAAATATCTAAAAGATGGTTTGTTTAAGGTTTCAGAGAATATTCCGATGGAATCTTACCTGTAAATGGATCATCTTTACGAATTTCTATGATATATCCTGACAAATTTGGAACTAGAACCACTCCGGACACTGAGGGTTCATGGTTCGTATGCCCTTGAACCACATTTGAAGATAGAAATGACACATGGTTCGTATTCCCTTGAACCACATTCTTTCTCGAAGTCGCCAGAAAAGGGTTTGTTTAAGGTTTCAGAGAATATTCCATGGAATCTTACCTATGTATGGTTAGATTCATCGTTCTTACAAAGTTTCCGACTTATAGTAATCAACTCCCAGCCAGGTTTCGTGCTCGGAGCCAATTTCTTTCTCGAAGTCGCCATAAAAGGGTTTGTTTAAGGTTTCGGAGAATATTCCATGGAATCTTACCTATGAATGGTTCGATTCATCGTTCTAACGAAGTCTCTCTAACAGTTCCGAATTAAGCAAGGTCTGAAATAGATCCACCAGAAGGATTGAATCCTGTTTTGAACTAAGAAATGGGGGTTTTCCAGAGAAGTCTGAGATTGGGCATCTGATCCAGCAAACCGACTTATAATAGTCACTCGGGGCAAGGTTTCGAGATCAGAGCCACTTTCTTTCCCGAAGTCACCAAAAAAGGGTTTGTTTAAGGTTTCAGAGAATATTCCGATGAAATCTTACCTATGAATAATTGGATTCATCGTTCTTACGAAGTTTCCGACTTATAGTAGTCAACTCGCGACCAGGTTTCGAGCTCGGAGCCATTTTCTTTCTCGAAGTCGCCAGAAAAGGGTTTGTTTAAGGTTTCAGAGAATATTCCATGGAATCTTACCTATGAATGGTTTGAATCATCTTTCTAACGAAGTTTCCGACTTATAGTGTCAACTCGGGGCCAGGTGTCAAGATCAGAGTCACTTTCTTTCCCGAAGTCGCCAGAAAAGGGTTTCTTTAAGGTTTTGGAGAATATTCCATGGAATCTTACCTATGAATGGTTCGATTCCTCTTTCTAACGAAGTTTCCGACTTATAGTAGTCAACTCGGGGCCAGGTTTCGATATCGAAGCCACTTTCTTTCCCGAAGTCGCCAGAAAAGGGTTTGTTTAAGGTTTCAGAGAATATTCCATGGAATCTTACATATAAATGGTTAGACTCATCGTTCTTACCAAATTTCCGACTAAGTTTGAAGTCATAACCCTCCCAGAGATTCTTGGTTCATATTTTGTATGTCGTTATACCACATTTGAAGTTCGAATCGATACGGAGCTTAATATTTATCGATTTCAATGATGTGTTATGCTAAGTTTGAGGTCTGAACCCTCCCGGAGCTTCTCGGTTCATAGTTTGTATGCCGTTATACCACATTTGAAGTTCGAATCAACACCGAAGTTTCATATATATCGATTTCGATGATGTATCCTTCTACGTTTGAAGACAGAGCCCTCCCGAAGCTTCTTGGTTCATAGTTTGTATGCCAGTATACCACATTTGAAGTTCGAATCGACACTGAGATTCATATTTATCAATTTCGTTGATGTATCATACCAAGTTTGAAGTCTGAACCCTCCCGGAGCTTGTTGGTTCATAGTTTTTATGCTTCTTGAATCTACGAGTGTGAACTAAAGCTACTTCATGACCTGTATAAATAGTCGAAATTACTTTGTGACCTATGTAACTAGTCGAAATTCAAACTGGAAGTACGAAGAGAAAGCATAAAAGCACAAAGAAACACACCAATTATCGAATTCACTTCTTATTTTTCATCTTCATTCTTATACATTTTTTGGACTTTTTTATATCAGAATGTCGATAACAATGTCCTAAATTTATTAATATTTTTTTTCGATTCTTTTTGTTGATAATTAAATCGAATACACGAGTTTTTACTAGAACAAAGAGAAACACACAAGCTTTTCAATCCGTATGAGCATCCTAAAGTGAATCTACACCGTCCCATAATTTATGCAATCCTTATGACCTCCTTATTTATGGTCCAGATTATTTTTAACTTATCTACACTAAAGGAGAGAGAGAGAACACCTGTACTCATTCTCCGCCTCTTATCTCTGTCTCTCTCTGCAAACCCTAATTTCTCCCCTTTCCCCACTTTAAACCTTTATCTTCTGACGCTAAATCACTCTCAGAAACTCCAATTTCATAACCCTAAATCTCCAGTTTCTTACTCAATTCACTCTAAATATCTAATTTCTTACCCCCAAAACCGTTTTCTGAAACTCTAATCGACCCTGAATCTCAATTTTAAGATGTAAAATACAACTTCTAGCCGGAAAAAAGGAAGAAAAACCTAGTGGTGTGGTGAATCTAGATACTAAATCTCTGTCATTAACGTCTCATTCTTCTTCGCTTTCTTCACTTAAATGAAATCTAGGATGCGCTTGTTCTGTTTAGAGACATCTCTGAGGCTAAGTCAAGAAAGAAACAACAAATGTACGAAGTTTGCTTTGCAGAGAAGAGTAGTTCGAAGAAATGAAGCTTATGTTGCTGAATTAATGGATAAGTGGGAGAATGAAGGTGGTGATTGAAGTTACAGAGATGGGTTCACTGGATGTTAGGGGTTTGAGAAGATTGAACTGATGAGAAATCAAGATCTGATGGTGGTGGTTATTATGATGAAGAAATTAGGATATTGGTGAAATTCAAATTGCAGATGAGGAATTGAAGCTCAAGCTTGGCAGAAGCTCGAACCTGATTTCGAGTTGGTGTTTTTGGTTAGATGGAATGGTTGTTGGTTAGCTCGAACTTGATTTTCTGTAATTTCTCCTTTATTCTTTTTAATTTCTCATCATTTTTATTTAGATATTTAGGATTCTGTTGATTTCTTGTACAAAAACCATGGATTTTACAGGATTTTATGTGAATTTGATAGTGGTGATTTTGATTGTTACACAGGAAGTTTAAGACTGAAATGTTGGGTTGCAGTTAACTGTCAAGGTAAAATGGGTTTGATTTAGTGGTTGTGGAATTGAATTCTGGTGGTGATAGAAAGATGATTTTGGAGATATTTATGATGAATTAGAAGATGGGTTAAACTCAGATTTGAGTTTGGTTTGATTTTGGTGGTCTTCTCGAATTGCAGGTAGAGAGATGTATGAGAGGTTGCAGGCTTGTAAAGGCAGTAGATGTATGTTAGGACAGGTACCAATTACAGGTGCTGAGATTATATGGCAGCAAGGTGCAATGGCTCATTGCAGGGGGACTGTGGAGTGAAAATGGAGATGTTGGCGGCCTATGGTGTTCAAGGGTTACAACTGCTGAGACAGTGATAAGTTTGTATGAGTGATGGCGAAGAATATGAACTGGATGTGTGTTGCAGAAGCTACAACAATGATTTGAATTGGGACTGATAGAGATGGCGGTAATTGCAATGAGTAATTGAATGGGATGTGTATGAACTGGATGTATGCTTAGGGTTGCAGTTTATGAAACTGAGCTGCAGGTGCTGGCGCAATTCTGGTGATACTGTAATACAAAGTTGAGCTGGTAGAAGCAAATTTATGTGTTGTGTTTCTGGTAAATAGATGGTTATTAAAGTATTACAGATTTAATTTTGTATCTAAATTCTCATTTTTTTTTAAAATCCAATATGTACCACAACTCTTAATTAGAGTTGTCAGAAGTGACATACAACCCTTCCCACAGTTGTCAAAGAATTGTCATACAACTCTTCCCATTGTTGTCAAAGAGTTGACATACTACTCTAACCATAGTTGTAGACGAATGTGCTACAACCCAAACAAGTGTAGTGTAGGAGTTATTTTCACAACCCAGGTAAGAGTTTTGTTAGGCATTAAGAGGAAATTTAGAATGACTTTGACAACTGACAAAAGCATTGTACAAAACTAAACTACAACTATGTTTACGACTCTATCTGATGAGTTGTATAGATTTTAGGACTTTCTACAACCCCCTTGTGCAACCTTTCGGTAAACGTCGTAGTAGACTTACGACAACTCTTTTTGCGAGTAGTTGATGGCTATTTTTCCCGTTGTGATTACTACGATATCCTTTCCTACACATTGTTTCTCTTTCGCAAGCAGATCATCATTTTACAACTTCTTTGGGGAAACAAAAGACCATAGAAGTCCGTGTTTATGAGAGTGTACAAAGATGGGATTATTAGAGCATCTCGAACAGAATCTCCAACAGAGGGTAGATTTATTTATTTTTAGTGACACATAGGATTTTAGACTCCTGTTTGGCATAAATCCATCTCCAACAATAGGGTCCTACAAGTTAGGAGGGACCAATTACTAAATATGAAGGTGTTCAAGAAAATGTGTTATCTACACCTCCGGTTGCACCTCCGGTTACACCTCCACGTCTAAGGGTTGAAATTCTCACCGATGGAGATGGTTTTTTAGATATGAAGTCCTATATTTACTTTATGTGTAGACCTCATAAGTAGAAGGACTAAATAAAAAATCCACATAGGATTTTCTTCACCTTCTCTTGGAGATGCTCTTACAAGTATAATAACTTTCTCGGTATGTTCACAATTGGCAATAAATTACCAGCGCCAAAAGGATGGCCAAAAATTGCCGCCACTTTCAAAATTGACAGATGGATTTTTGGGTGGATTTGCCTTGGATACTCTGGATCCAACTGAACGTGCACTACCATTCCAAGACTGGTTGCCAAATAGCCCTCTTCAAACTAAAAATCAATGGTTCCATACTTCCAGTACCATGCACGTGGGGTAGCTTTAACTTAATGGGCCCTAATCCGATTATAAAGCCTAACATGTGGTAACATCTTGTGGTACAGATGAATATCTGCCCGAAACTGTTGAATCAAAAAAAAAAAACCATACGAACATAATATTATGATGAGTAAAACGAAATCACAATCAAAAACCGAAGGTACAGATTTAAGGAATGTCAAACAAAACAAATAGTATGGGTTCTCCAAACAAACAAATAAAACAATAATGTAGGTGATAGATTAAGGTACATACTTATGTGGATCTTTTTTAATCTTTGCTCTAAAATAAAACATCAATGTTCCCTGTGACTCGATGGCATACCAGTTCCATCTGTAGCCTTTAAGTGGTTTAGTTTTTCAGCCACAATCTCAATGCCTACATTAGTTTCATCTTGTCTTAGTGGTGGCTGACTGGTTGTGTTCCATTTCCAGGGTTCATGTCCTCGATTATTTCTAACATTGCTTCATAGTCCTCATCTGCAGGAGACTTGAATGTCCCATTGTCATCATTCTCCTCTTCCTGAAGAATAATTTGAAGCGTTGCCATTAAGATCTCACCGGAATATAGTGCTGCCAACTGTCTTTGGTTTGCTCGCATGTCTGAATAATAGGTATAACTCCACCGATAGATCGTTTAATTAGTAAACTAATACACAAAATTGGTTAAAAAGACCAAAATCCATAATTCCTGGGTGAAACAGACTGTTAAGTTTTGATACTGTTTATATGGATAGGAATCAAAAAGATACTGTTCAAATATCCTGTTTGGTTATTTTACCGAGATTTTTGTTTATTAATTAACTAGAATGGACCAATATGTCCTTGTCTTCTTTAATTTTGGGTGAATAACCTTCTCCCACCACCACCACCAACTTAAAAAACCAGTGTTTGACTTGTAAAAACGTTGGATTGAAATTATGATTTTAATTTTGTGAAATAACTTATGGATCAAATTATGACTTCATTAACATTTGGAAATGATGAATCTGGGTATGTTAAGAAATCAACTATGTCGTTATAAAAAGTTATTTGATTTCAAAATTGTTTAGAAGAGATTGCATTGTTAAAACTTAGGGATGAATTTTAATGTTATGCTATCTGTGTTGGTTACTTTTATTGTGTATGGGGTGTTATATACATTGAAGACAACTGATTTAGTCAATGAGTTTTTACTTGCACATAAATTGTTTGGCCGAAGGTCTGAAAGACACATACATTGGAAACTAGTAATCGTTTATGCTATTTGACTATTTCTGGAACATATGACTGGTTTTTTTCTTACTTTTTCATGTTATTTAATGGATGATGAAGAACTGTCGCTGCCATGAAGATATAAATGAATTGAAAGAGAGGAAATGGACCAAGCGCTTATTGATTCAATGTAAGATATGGTTGTTGATGTGAGCTAATGGGTATTGTGGTTGACCTCGTCAATGGCAGAACATGAATGAAATTGATTATGACTGAATGGGTTGGTGATTGTGATTGTTTATGTTAGATGTGAATTAAAATAATTGCAGGGAAGGTGTTCTGTTGGGCATAAAAATCAGCAGAGAAGTTGTCTCACCATCGCTAGAGTAACACCCTGCAAGTGTTTGAGAAAATTCTTGAATTAATAGGGAAAATGTAGTTGAGTGCACCATATGTTGCGTCTAATTGTGTATGTGGTGTTTGAACAACTGAAAATGTTTAGAGCTTGGGTTTGCGAAATGTATTTTGACAGCAAAGTAAGTTGAGTATGTGAGGTTTTGGTCGAGTTCAAGAAGAAAAACAATATGGACAGTTGCAGCTTCTCGACTGCACCATAACCATGGTTCAATGGTTGAGTATGAAGTGTATTTGGCAGTCGCGGGGGATTTTTTTTGAAGTTTATGAGTACATTAATTTGTATGCCAGTATTGCAACTAGTATTTATTTTGACACATTCAAAAAAGTGTATCTTAATGAGTTTTGTTAGTTGCTTAAATATAGATGCCTTTTAATTTTTGCGGTAAAAGCTTGAATGAATTCAGGGTATAAGAAAGATTAGACTTGGATGACACCAGTTTCATCCTGCATATTTTTAAAAAACAGATTTTTTGGCCAGGGTGAAACTGATTTCATCATGTATATTCTGAAAAACAAAAACATATTCATCCTGCACAAACTCACAAAAACATGTTTTTGCCAGGATGAAACCAGTTTCATCATGTACATTCTGCAAAATAAATAAATATGCTAGGATGTACCTGGTTTCATCCTGCATATTTTAAGACAAGATTACTAAAATTACTGACGACTCAAAGTACATGCTAGTTTAAGTAAAAACATTTCATATTTAATTGACTTGCAATTAAGATATATGCATTCATATGCCTATGCAAAGAAAGTTTTACAAACAAAAAAGGTAAGCTTAAACTATATCAATAGGCTTTTGTAGCGACCTATTTGCTAATTAACCTAATGACATCACAATTTTAGTTATCATTCAATCTCCAGCATCTGCATATGTTATAAACTTCATTTAGTTTCTTTTTTCTCCAACTTTTTTCATCCATTTTTCCAACCACGTTCACATCATGCATACTCCTTGTGCTTGATTCACTATCAACGTTCACATCATTCATTTTATTGGCTCTTAATTCAGCACTCCTCTTGTTATTGCGTCTTGCAACAATTTATATAGAAACTAGTTACATCCTTTTTTAAATCTATATGAAAACAAGTTACAGCCTATATTGAAACTAGATGAAAACTAGTTTCCGCATGTCAGCTTTGGAGACACTATAGGAATCGCACTACCCGATTACGTAATGCAAAAACAAACAAGCACATAAGATAGGTTTATGCCCCTGCGTCCACATACACTATAATATTTCGTCACATTCTAAGGCCATAGAAACTCAGTAACATTCCAAGTACAAGCAAGTTACTACTTGCTAGGCTTAGTGATATATGCATAACCTAATTGTAAAGATGTTATATGGATTACATTTAGCTAACTAGGTAATGCTATATGGATTACATTTAGCTGTAGAGTGTATATATATATACATATCATATGCCATAGAAACTCACTCAGGCATTCTTCCAAATATGCTATGAAAAAGTTTTACCATCAACAGATTTTTGGCCAGGGTGAAACTAGTTTCATCCTGCATATTCTGAAAGATACAGATTTTTTGGCCAGGGTGAAACTGGTTTCATCCTTTATGTTATGTCAAAAAATAGATTTCTGGCCAGGGTGAAACTGATTTCATTCTTCATATTATGACAAAAAAAACATATCCAACCCGCACACTCTGACGAAAATAATTTTGGATAGGATGAAACCAGTTTCATCTTTTACCTATTTTGACATCCTTACAAACACGTGCTGAGCATGGCTTCGATAATGGAGAATTTCTTAGCCCATAAAATACATATAACCAGATGAAAACTAGTTTCATTTAACATACATAACTATTAAGTTCATTACTTGTTCATCCCGATGCAATGAAGATGAAACCGGTTTCAGTAGCATAACCAACATTAATTAAATTCATTACAATCAATTAATTTCAACTTAGGTTCAACAAGTAAGGTTAAATTAAAATCACCAGATACTGCAACACATCATTCACACCAATTTGTGCTAAAATAAAGACAATCAATCCATTCATTTCTGAAATTAAATTAAAAAACAAAATTAGGGTTTCCAAACCTGCGTGTTTTAGTATAATCATGAGTGATTTTATGAAATTGGTTGATTCAAACCTTAATTAGGCATCTGCAAATGTTGATATCGTTGATGGTGGAGACGATATAGAAGGATAATGATGGTGCATACGGTGTAGAAACATAGTGGCGGTAGTTACTGTGTTGATGATGGAGAAAGGTGACGATGAAGAACGAGAGATGGTGGTGATTTTTTTGGATCTGTTTTTGTTTGATGATTTTGAAGATGACGGAAGAAATGAGAAGATATGTCAGTATAATAGAAAGGGTATTTGAGTCACTTTTGATCTTAATTTGTTGATGTCCATCTCACTCATGACAACAATTTACTCGTCCATCTGAACCGGATATTAAACCTTTTTGGCCAAATGGCCCATTTTCTGTAACTAATAACCCCATGAGCTTTTTTTCAGGTTCCTTGAAATCTCAAAAACCGTTCCTCCCTTTGTGGCCTCGAATACAACCTGGCGCAACAAGATATTGCGTGTAGTACCTCAAAATCATTTTCGACTCCATCCACCAGGTATCATGTCCAAATTTAGTTATTTGCCTAATATAAATGAGGTAGCTGTCCAAACCAAATCCTAATTAGGTTTGTAGGCTAATATCTTGGTTTTCCCTATTTCCTATCCCCACTTTTCCTATTTTCCATCCCCTCACAAATTTATAAAATCAATCTACTTTTTAATTCTTATTTTTCCTTATGTACCATCTATAAAAGTCAAATTAAGTTTCACTGTAAATACTACTACCGTTTTTATTTGTCTACTTCTTCGCTTATCCTTCCCATTAAACAAAACTATTGAAAATTATTTGGTCGGAAACCTAGGTAATCATATTAATCTGGATTAGATTTCCATTAAACATTACTCTTCAATGTAAATTCTAATCTGCCGCAAGAAGCCTGCAAAATCAAATCAACCAACTCAACGTTGTCTCGGTGACATATCTAAAAAGATCCAACACTAGGAAAAGTTAATTTCATGATCATAATGTTTGAATACAAACCTGGTTAACACGTAGCCTCTCTCTCGTTTTGTCAAACCTAACGGTTACAGATTCTCCAACTCTCAAGTCAATCCCCAATGATCAGCAGAAATAATAACGAAGGAAAAACTCTTCCGGAATAAATAAACAAATCTCACCGGCATGATCAGACAGACAAAAAGTAAATAAATAATAGTAGTAGTACTAAGTGAACCTAAATCTTACGCCAAAAGGCATCACAGTACACCTATTCCATATTGGATTATGGTATCTAAAATGGACGAAAAAGAAGATCAAGAAATGGCGGGTGGAAACGGACTATAGAAGAACATAATAGAGCCAGTGGAACGTAAAATAGATATCATCAGTTACTACAAGAATGGGAAACAAAGGGGAATCTAGAGGAAACACGTCCCTGGACCTTGGGATATTCTTCATGAGGATATGGTGGAGGAGATGGGGTTGGAAGAAATACTAATTGGTGGTGGATATATAGAAGAAGAAGTGTGACCTAGGTTTTTTTATTTAGTTTTTGGGCAGTCTTACTGCTGGGGTAAATAAAATGTCAAAGGATGGGATTTAAAATACATAGAAAAACCTATATGGGTGGTACATAAGATTATTAGGGATGGGATTTAATATGAATGGGAAATAGGGAAAACGGGGATGGGAAATAGGGAAAACCAATATCTTTGTAGTAAACAAAAGTCACATAAGAACTGGGATGAAACTTATGCCTGGGAACCATTTGCACGTCCTCCAACCATGAAGGATATCTGGGAAATGCATATTGCACCGAGGAGTAAAACATATGTCCAACCAATTGTCTGTGAAATGCATATTTTTGTGTTACATACTTGGGAAGATAAAAATTAAAATAAGTTGTCGAGATATCCATGAAAACTTTGAACTAAACTGACCTCTAAAATTAGAGAGTGTGGTATATACATACCATATAGGTGTTCATGACAGAGGTCTGTACCGAGAAACCATTTATACAGGAATATGGAATCTAGGTATTATAAGTACAGTATACAAATTTCATTGGCTCACATGCAAACCTCACCTTTCTTGATCCCTAAATTGCATCTAGTCTTCTGATCATACCCTGAGATACACATTTGTTTTGGAAGAATGGAAAAGGCGGTATATTAAAGAACATTGAATATCTGCACCATCGGCAAACTTAACCTAAATCAGAAAAATAAGTGAACCACATTAATGAAATAAGATTTGCGAACTCGAAATGACTTCAGTGGAATGAAATTAACAACAACTTTGTAACTTTCTTGCCTAAAGGATCACCTGGATACACAAATCAACATATCAATGAATGAATAGAAATAAGAAACTTAACATTAGAGATTACATCACCCTAATAAGATTACTTCCAAAAAGTATTGATTAGTTTAGTTTTTACTTACTGTTCTTGGGTCTCAACCCTTAATAAATTTTTTTAGCATCTCAGGCGCTGTGGTTGAAGTTTTCTTATTGCAATTTAAATCAGATAACCCGCTAGGTATTCATTCAACTTTATTTTTTAGGGATATTTTGATTTTGGGTCCCAACTTTGTGACCAGAATAGCATTTGGGTCCTAGAAAGTTTCAAATTAGAGTTTGGGTCCCAAGACTTGAGTTGACCGTCTTGACAGTTAGAAAATCAGGTTAAGTATGGAAATGATCAACTTAATACTAGGTTTTAGTTAATTTACTAACATTGCCACTCTATATCCGTTAAAATCGTGTACGGTGATGGGAAGATATTACAAACGCAACATTCCCATCGTTCTTCTTAGTTACTTCTCGTCTTCCTCACGAACTAACTGAACTAAGACTTGCCACCGGTTTCCATGAGTACAAGAGGGTGTTTTTGAAGAATTAAAAGAGAGATTAGAGGTTAAGGCAAAGAATGAGTTGGGTACAAGTTAGTTAGAGTTTTGGGTTGCTTTGAACGAGTAAAATCAGTTGAAAAACTGATCTTGCCGCCGTATTTTGGGGTGATCGGAGATGAAGTTTTAAGAGTTGTCGCCCGGATTAGAACATTGATTTGTCTCGAATTGAGTTTTTGTAGATCGAAAAGATTGGAAGATTAAAGATTGATGTCATTGATAGGGAGTTGAATGGATGAGATTAAATGATATTTTTGATTTCTATGAGGTTTAAGATCGATGGGTGTGTGTTAAAACGTGTTTTGCAGAGAAGAAATTAATATATGCAGTCCAAAGTGTAACCAGTGTCTTTGCCATCATTAGTTTGCAAGTCGCACCTCAAATGTTTGACAAAACATCTGAACCATCGGACGTATAAAAATGATGAACCAGTTATGAAAATTTGTTGGTGTTGTTGATCAAAGTGATGAATGATGGCTAGTTATGGACATAACTTATAGGTTATATGAAGATTTAAAACTTGGGTTTGTAGTGGATTTGAATTCAAAAGAAGAAAAAAATGAAGCTTTGATTAAAGAGATGGGAAGGTACCAGTAACCACAAGCTCGAGAAAAAACACCACAGAAAGCTCCTCTCCAAAATTTTGCTCTTTAAAAACTCGATCTCCAACAGCTATTTCACGACCACCTTCTTCCACAGTCTTGACACATTATTGTGTTTCTCTGTGACTGATACTTGGTGACACATGAAGGAGTTAATTTTAGGGGGAAATATGTGGGACTCACATGCTAATATAACTGACGGTGTTAAAAATAACAAATTAACTAAAAGTAAAAATTAATTAGCTAACTGTCAAGACGGTCAACTCAAGTCCTGGGACCCAAACTCTAATTTGAAACTTTCTAGGACCCAAACGCTATTCTCGTCACAAAGTTAGGACCCAAAATCAAAATATACCTACTTTTTAATACCCCGTCGTTTGGATCACTTTTGGCAGCATGGAGGTTTGTTATGGCTTTCGATGTTTTGGAGTGACGACATCTTCCTCCTTAAAGGCCTTGACAAAATAAGCTCTCACGTTAAACGGTGATGAAACCCTCGCTTCTTATTAGCCGAAGTCTTTTCTAATGTAGAAGTTATGGTGAGGACACTTGGCATACTCTGTTGGTCGAAATATTTAAAATTGGGTTACACTTTGTTTACATCAATTACTTAACCGTCCGTTAGTAACATCGTCGACAAAAAGGTAGGTGGACTACAATTCTACTAGAGTTTTAACCTAAATAATTTCGTTACACCAATACTTAATACGTTAGTAACACCGTTTAATGTGGACAATACTTTCATCTTAGAGTTAAAATTTCATACAAGGAAATCCAGAACCCTACTGTATTTGGAATCAAAAATATATCGGGAAACCAACATTCATGAGGATATGTACACAAAAACTAATTGAAAAACTAAATTTCATACAAGTAAAAACGTAACTTTTAAAACTCTATATGAAGGCCAGTGTGTGAAAAGAGATTAAATACATAGTCCTAAACGAGATACCATAGGGGCCATCTTCTCCATCCCCGCATATCATGGCTATACATCCAGAATATGTCATGAAATCATGGTTTCAATACGGGGAAGATTTGCACTTCTTTGATTGCAAATGTGAGAATCTTTTTAAGGAGAATTATTCTCACAGGTATGTTGTATGCTCATAACCGATAGTTAGTGATACAAGGACGATACCTTCAACTAAATCAAAAGAAACAACTAACCTTAATTTCTTCAAGATTTGTCGCCAATGCAATAAATAAACTCCTTGATGGGAATTTTTGCATCCTGACGTTTATGTGGTCTCATCCGAAACGGGACACGATCCAAAATCACCAACTTCACTTGCAGATGATAGCACCGGTCACCAGACACTTTTAACGGCAAAGGAAGATGTAAAAGTCACTAACAGCTTTTGTTGTTTCTATCATTATTCGCTTCCTATCAACCATTGGTGGCTAATCGTGCTGTGTCAGTGGATTCACTACAATTGCCTTGATTGTTAATGCCACATTTATGACGTCAATGATGGAATCAACTGCATCCACTTTGCGTCATCTCCAAATACTACATCAAAGTATCTAAAGCATCCCACTGATTAATGTCATACAAATTTCCGTTCACAATCTGGTCCTACGGCAAGAAGAAACACCTTTCCATCCAAACCGACAATTAAATTAAATAAGAGACAAGGGAACCCTTCACAAAATAACTGTCAGACACATGCCTCTTCAAGGAAATCAAAACAAATGTCAATAACAAAATTTCAATTACCCCAACATCCTTTCTCATTAAATAGAAAGGCAAACAAGTACATAATGAACATAATATCAATTAGTATGAGCTTAAACCAAATATGCATACACTACACTTAATTCAAGGGATTTACGAACAGAGAAAGCCACACAGATCATTCATGCATGTATCCAGAGAGTAGAGAAATGAAGAGACAATATCATAGCATTTCTATCAGATTTCCAAAGACACCGATATAGATTCTGAATTGTATTGAAGATTGTTGGAAAAAATAAATAAAGTCTGCACATATTTAATCTATTTGCCCCGCCACACCAAATAAAAAATAATCTCCATGGGGTGGGGCGAAGCCCCGCGCACACCAAATAAAAAATGCATCGCCCCGCCCGGGGCGAAGCCACTCATACACCAAATAAACAATGCATCGCCACGGGCAGGGTGAAGCCCCAGCATACCAAATCAAAAATACATCGCCACGGGGTGGAGCGAAGCCCCGCACACACCAAATCAAAAATGTATCGCCACAAGGCGGGGCGAAGCCCCGTACACACCAAATCAAAAATGCATCTCCACGGGGCGGGACGAAACCCCGCGCATAAGTTAAAAGAAAGAAAAAAATGCCCGATGCTTAGCACGGGCCTAAATCTAGTTGTTCCTTAAGATCGGATGTCCCTCACGGCGATGCACTCATATCCTGTAAATGTAGATGGTATTAAATATGCTGTTCATATTTCCATCTGTAAATGTATTCAACAAACTTGTATATTAACTGCAGATTTATCTCCTGTACTCAAGGTTTAAAATTAGATTGAGTTATTAGTTAACAAATCGAGCTAAAAATAAGGACAGAGACAGCTAGGAGACAATACCTAAAGGTAAATGTAAGGCTTAGCTGTAAATTTGGTGACAGGGACATCAAAAGCCACCGGAGCACAAAATATAAAGCGTCTGGATCAGAAAAACAGTTAAGGATTACTTCATTGAGGATTATGAAACACGAATCCGATTGAAGGGACATTAGAAGGTCTCTTCTAAGTATGCACAAAATCAATTTCATCGAGAGGAAGGACTAAATTTGGCAGAGGATGGAACCCGCAATTTTAGCTAGCAAATGACAAAATTAACCCACTGGATTTGATGTGAAAGAGAGTATAAACATAAGGCACAAATTTTTACCAAGCGGTGCGACTTAACCTCCAAAGAAGCAGAGATTGGACAAAACCGAGGGCTGGTTAACCCTAAGATGCTGCACATCATGGAGAAAGGATCAGAACGATGAATCAAAACTTCAAAACTCAAAAAAGGGACATGTTAATACTAATCGGCGCAAAGTGATCTCCATTGGAGCTGAGAAACTTTGTTACTGCTTCAACCATTTCGAAATGGTTTAGATTCCAACTGTATCATTAAGAACACAGAAAAAGGAGCAGTATATTTAAACGCATGAGTTTCAAGAACAAACTACTGAAACTTGACACTAAAAGACATGCATGATAGAATTCAAGCTGAAAAAGAAACAAACCAAACTGTTGCTGCTTCGACCACGAAACATAAACTGAAAAATCTTGGCAGAATTATAAACCCTAAAAAATTCTTAGTGACAATAAACAAACATAAACCCACAAATGAAAACAAATTCGGAGATTCAAACCTGTTCGGATTTTATAATTTCATCCAGTGATTTTTGAGAGATCGGTCAAATTTCTTACCAATTTTTTTTGAAGAAACCAAGGCAAGTACTGCTGAATATACAGATGATATATTTTTTTTGCTCGGTCACAGATGATGTTATTTCTTTCAATAACATAAAATTGGATGTAATTTGAATTGCATGAATTTCATCCCCACGCCACCACTCCTGGATGATGCTTCACCAAGCGAGAGGGAGAGAAAAATAAAAGTTGTGTTGACTGTTGAAGAACTGAATAGTTTTTCTCAGAGAGAAGGAATACAAAACATCTCGATTCTCAGGCCTGACTATTAATGGCCCATAATCTTACGCAGGCTAGATAAACTACAACCGTTAATTTATCTATTCCCTAGGTAAATCTGAACCGCTACTTACACAAGCTAACTTATCCACACTTGTTTTGTATTCCAGATAGACACACCAGGTTCTAACAGATATAAATGTGCAGTGACCATCACGAAGGGAAGGTTCACCGATGATGACATCAAAGAGCTGCAGCGACCGAGCCTATTAACAATGAAGTTATCAATGTATTAAAATCATCGTAAGGTTTTACTTTTCTATTGGCTTTTGTTGTAACCTGCTATGTATTCCTTTGTGAGCATAGGGTACTGTCCTACTTTAATTCCATCCGTAATGTCTGTTTTCTTCATTTGTGATTCTTGCCACAAGCTCATCATTTAATATAAAAAAAGGGTCATTTAAGATCTTTTACTTATATGCATGTTTGTTGTGCAAATTTTCTGCCGCTATATGATACTTCACTCTGCGAACAGTTACAGAGAAACGTTAACTTGGACTCTGTAAATGGATGGTCCTTACACAGGTAAGATTATCCAATTATCGATGAAACGATTCAATCCTCAATTATGATAAGTTCTGAGCAAAACAAAGTGATTTGTTAAAATTGGACAAACATGCAGATGTACATCCCCATTCCACTCGCCCTGACCAAATGTGGTCTTAAGTTGCAAACTGTTGAGACACCAATTGGTATTGCTTAAGTTTCCTTTAAGTCAGTGTTTGCTTTGATATATGGATGATGCGGGATTATGGAGTGCGAAAATCTGGGTCTAAATGGCACTCTTTGAGGAAGCAATTGGCAAATGCTCGTAATAATACCCTTTCCAGCCCCAATTATATACTGAACTTCCTAGTCCAATTCCTACCAGGGCCGCTAAGTTCTGCCATTAAGTTTTGTCATTCTTGTGAACATTTTGAATCTCGCAACACTTCCTTCAATTATAGCTTTTTTATGCGTTGCGTTTAGAGATTTGTGGAGATGTTGAAAGAATTTTAAAGACTTCTAAAATTTCTTGTTAGTCAACAGAGAGTTCTTCAAAATCTCAAACAATCTCTGTTATTGGATCTTGACTATCTAAAAGTCTTCATAATTCTCTGTTATTGGATTTGAAATTTAATATCAATGATTTATGGTTTTGAGAGACTTGTAGAGACTTTTATTACAAAACATACCATAAATGGCTAAAACAAAGTCTCTCCTAAGTAGGTGATATTTTGAGACTTTGTTCTTTCTCTTTTCCTTAAGTATTAAATATCAAAATATTAAAAACAATAACCAAATAAGCTATATTAAATTCATAAAAAATGAAAAGAAATTGTTGTCTTACGAACCCCCATAAGTTTATTAGAGATTCAAATCCCTTCTGTTCGTCTCGTTTTGATTTTCCTGGAAAAATGGTTACTTTGGTGTTAAAACTCTTTGACTCGGTTACATTGGTTAATCAAAGAAGTCGCAAAAAGATAAGGAATATGATTAGGAATAGAATAATTGAAGACAAAATCACTGAAATCCTTAGACATTTGAAATCTTGTACAATTTGATTAGGTAAAAGAATTTGGTTACAAAACATATTAGAAGGAGATTTTATAACAAAGAATTAGAATTAGAAAATATTAAAGATAGAAAGAAAAATTGTGTTTCATCAAATTTAACATGCCTTGATACCTGTAATTTTTTAGTAACAAAATAAAATCATAACACATATAACCTTTATGTTAAGGTGATAGTAACCAGTCTAGGATCATGTTTACTTTGTAGGTATGAATTTGTTGAATATCACTTTAGTCTTTTGTATCCCATATAAATAAGCAGTCTAGGATAATGTTTATCAAAAAAAATAATATTAAAAATCGTCAACTTAGCGCACACACACACCAGGAGAGAGAATCTTCGTGACTCGGTGCCTATCGAGTAAAAACCAGTTCCACCGTCAACATCGTTCTCGAAAATTTCAACCTCTTATCAGTTTTAAAGATACCCTACCTACTGAGAAAAATTTCAATATATCTCAGCTCTTTAAAATCCACTCAACAAGGTCAAACAAACAGAAATCAAAGTTTTTGATGCAGATCGAAAGCGTTAAAAAGATGATACTTGTCGCAGCGGAATAAATATTGATAAGTAACCGATAAATTTGTTAGAATTAGGTTTTCTTCAAAGAGATATCCTAAAATCTACGGGTTTATCTAGACCTCGTTAGTTCACGACGAATAATGACTATAGATACAATTTATCTAGACCTTGTTAATTCACTAGGAATAACGACTATAGATATGAGATTAATATCCAGACCTTAGGATAAACCCAACTATGAATAAAAAATCAAAATCAATAAACTCCACAGGTTTAATGAAAATATAATAATTTTAATTAATAATTGTTGCAGTATAATAATAGGGAAAGAGAAAGAGTCAGAGAAAGAGAAGGATTTAATTCATAAGAGAGTTATGTGGTTACATGAGTACAATATACTTTATATACATGGAAAAGGGGAAACAGAAAAGACTTCCGTTTTGGACCGCACATCCATGGGCATGGGCCCTTTAACACTCCCCCTTGTGCGGTTCAATAATGGAACTCCAGATGTAGTGCTTCACATATAGTGCTTCAAATGTAGGTCTTCAAATGTCATCCTCTCCCTAATAACTTGTGTCGAAATCAATTTCCTCATTAAAACTTTGACAAGGAAATATCCAGTGGGACAAAACCTTGGTACAACTATTCACATGTAGTACTTCACATGTTGTCTCGTACTTTACATGTAGTTCATCACATGCAATAGGATCTTCAAAGATCGACGAGTCTAAGTTAATTGCCTCGTTAAAACTTCGTCAGGAAAAACCCAGAGGGACAAAACCTGAACTAAATAAAAAGAGTACAATATTAATTAAACTTAGAACATAGTTGGATGCGTATACGTTGCCTAATTAAAACCTTGACAAGGAAAACCTAGTGGGATAAAACGTTGACGAAGGGAAAAGAGTACAACGTGACAGATGCAAGTAAAGGTGATTTGTTGCAGATGATCACTTTGCTCCGTTGAAGTTGACTAGTTGCTACACAACTCCTAAGGAAGAAAATCCTCATGGGAAATACAATAACCTTACCTGGGAAATTAAATTCCCGGTGTTTGTTGTTGTCTCAATAAAAACCTTACCGAGTAACAAAACCCTATGGGAAAAAGTAACCCCGGTGAAGGAAAATAGTTCAACAAACCATTAGATGCTCCCCCCTGATGTCAGACAATTTTCATTAGTCTAATGCAGTCAAAAGGAGTTTATCACACTTTACTTTGGTGACTTGAATGTTTATAAGACCATGTTGCTGATTCTTGAAGTTACGTTGCTTAACAGACTATCGCGTTTCATTTCTTTGATTCAAATATTTTCAGTAATATCAACGCGATCGTTATGTCTTCAACGTTCAACATACTTGATGTTTTTAGTGTTGTCTCGCTAAAAACCTTATCGAGTAACAAAACCCTTTGGGAAAAACTATTCTCGATCGAAGGGAAAAAGAGTACAACACAACTTCAATTTCGAAGTAAAATATGTCGACATCATATCCTTGGATCCTCCCCCTGATGTCGGCATCTCCCCTTGATTACTTTCAGAGTTGTTCCAGACAATTCCTTTAGTCATGTACTTTTCGAAACTGAATATCGGTAATGACCTAGAACATAGTCCACCATATCTCCCCCTGATTGCTTTCGATGGAGAAGAGATTATTGTTTTTTCATAATCAACAACTTTTGAATTGCACTTTCATTAGTGATAGACGCATTTATGTGTCTATTTTCATCTCTTTTATGTATAGTG
>JAJJMB010004170.1:322878-357512 GCA_023531105.1 Papaver atlanticum | reverse complement strand
CAACGAACCTTTCACCACTTTCACTACAATTAAAACTCACATCAGTTAGCATTCCTTTTAATGTCTTTGCAGGGATAAAACAAATTTATGTCAATGGTTACTTTTAAGTACATGATTACATTCACTATACCATTCCAATGACGTTGCGTTGGCGCTGAGCTATATCTAGCTAACAAGTTCACTGAGGATGTAACATTTGGCCGAGTACATTATGCTAAGTACAATAATGCGTCTATTATACTTAGATAAGGAAAGTTCATCTCCCGACACAACTTCGTCATCTTCCTTTAGACGATTTGGTCATTTATGTACATTTGAAACTCGACTAATCATGGGAGTGCTAGCAGGATGCATGTCCTTGTTAAATTTCCTGACAATGGACATATACAAACTAGTGGAATAATATACCACAAGCTCGGTCTTCTAGAGAACATAGATAAGATCGAGATTTCCCATGATTTTCATCTCAAATTCAGATTTAAAATATCTTGTAAGATCTCTTATTCCATTAAGAGTACTTATCATGTCCATATCGTTGACATAGACAACTATAATTCTGAATCAGGAACTTATTTAATACGCATGGCACAAAACCGTACTTATTTATCCCTTCCCAATCAAATAGTCACTTAGACGGGTATACCACATCCGCCCGATTGTTTAAATCAATAAGTGAGTGTTCCAGTGGTTTAGAGTCATTCTACTTGGGAAGAAAAAGGCCATCATGCACTTTTGCAAATATCTTCTATCTCTTGATTCTTTCAGAGATACGTAACAACCACATACATATGCTGCATTTCAAGTCTTTTTGAAATTACCAAGCTAACTAAGTAGCGGAACACTATAAAGTTCATTACAAGATAACAATTCCAGGGCTTTGTGAGAAACCTCGCGCCACAAGGCGAGTCTTTATACTTTAAGACTGCTTTCTTCTCATTATGCTTTGTGACAAATTAATCATGTATGTCCCACATGCTTTATACTAGGTTGGTTAGCACTACCACACCAAATAACCGTATATTTGTTAAAGAACTAAGTTCTACCTGGATTGCGTAGGCCAAATATGCTATTTATTTGAAATTAATCAAAATAAAGCATGGTTCGATCTCATTGTGCTCTACTTCTGGAGAAACTATTTATTGATTATATCATCACTGTGCACGCATGATCCTTCCATTGACTCATGTGCATTCTCATAATCCGTCAGGATTTCATTGTTCTCTAGAATCATTTAAAACTTAGGAGCGTCTTCCAATATTGATTCATGGACATAGTCAGAGACAATCAAATGATATGATTTCATTAATGATACAAATTAGGTTGTGCCTTACTCATCTACTTCCTTTCTAGGTGAGCATTGATCGAACCTGGTGGTCTCTCCATCTTCCTTTATGGAGCCACGGCCTCAACTACACTTCCACCAAGTGTAGTTACAACACCTTAGTCTATGGTGGACCCCATACTGAGGATTTCTAACCTTGCAGGAATATTTGCAGCTGGTATGTGTGATCTTGTCACTTTAGCGACATCAGTGTACATTCTGAAAATTGATTATTCTTTGTCACTTTACATTTACATTTGTGGAGTACAAGAATCAATATGAGACACAGTGGGAACACACCACGACAATTCTTGTCGTTCCCTTAGAAAATACGTTTTATTATCTCCTCCTAACGACGGGAAGACTGTCTCATTAAAATGACAACCCACAAGTCTAGCGGTAAGAGATCTCCTGCCAAAGGTTTTAAAAATGCGGATAATTGTTGGGAGGTCATTTCCAACATAACTACTTAACAGTTTTGATGACCCGTCATAGTACGATGTGGAATCGTAATGGCACATGTATAGTGCAACCAAAAATGCGTAAGAACACGAAAGTCAGGATTAAATCCAGTTACCAACCGGTACGCAAAAATGGTTGACTAATATTGGGGTCTAAAAATGAATTAAGTAAAGATGCGCGTAATATTGCATATCCCCAAAGCAATAAAAGGTAGGTTAGTACGCATAACCTATTCCTTAGACACCATCTGTAACCTTTGATGGTAGCCTATGCGAGACCATTGGGTATAAGATGCTCTATATGGATCCTATTAAACATGTAATATTCATCAAGACCTTTTGATGTAAATTCTCTAGCATTAACAACGGTGGTGAGACTTTGCATTGTGTAATATGTGTTAGGAGTTTTCAAACGCGAATTTCTTAGGAACTATAACTAGTGCAAAATGTCAAAACATTCACCAGATCCATAAGTCACTTTAATGGTCCGCATTCTGCATGAATATTTTTCTAAATTTCACCTTGTTTTGTTTGTAATATGGATTGTTTACCATTTGCATGTTAGGATGGTCTCAATCCTGTTTTACCGAAGACTTTGTGAGTGAGTGATATGCTTTCTTACTTAAAAGCATAATGGGAGGGAGGGGAGTTGTGCATCTAGTACTTTATAAAACACTTATCGAGAGATATGTTGCTACTTCGCATTATGTCAATATTTTTCCCGTTGTATCTTCCACTCAAACACAGTGATGTACGTATGATTCCTTTCAAAACGAAACATCATGTTACAACCAAAGTGTCTTTATGGTTATGTCAAAGTCTATAGGAGTCAATTCCCAACATTTCATCGTCGGAATCAATATGGATTCAATAATCCAAATACTATAGTGATTTACTGTGAGACTCCAAACTTCTTTGTCGGGTTTAACTAAACCCATTATCCGAATTCTGCACTTAGAGTGCCTAAGACTGTAAGACCTTTATCTTTTATTGGGTTTAATGTAACCCATTAGAGTTGAAAATCATAATAAATTTTTTTTTGATAATGCTAAGGAAACCAAAAATAGGGTGCTTTCATGATATAAGTCTGCCCAAATCCAAAATAGGGTTCTTAGAGGGACAACTAGTTGCTCTTAATCATAAACTAGGGTTCCTTAAGATTTCTACATGTAGCTAGACAGGTGTCACATTTGGACATATCTAGGTCCATTTAGTAAATTGTTTGAGGGAGCTGATAAAGGGAGGGGGGAAAGAAAGAGAATCCAGGGGGAGGGGGATTTCTTGTTATTCACGAGCTAGTTATCTCGTTTCTCTCCTGCAAATCGAAACCGAAAGAATTCAAAATCCTTCTTCCAGAAATTATTAGCTTTGCTAGATGAATAACGTTACAATGGTGTTGTTGTTGTGTATTATGGAGTTTGGAACAACGAAACAGGTAGGAGAAACTTCTTCTTCTAAATTTTAGGTTTTGATTTCATCATGCCCTGGATCCCTATTCACAAGTGAATTTATTCTTTGATTGAACAAGGGGTAGTTTTGTCATAATCTTGATGTTGTGTTTTATTAATTTAAGTTTTGATTTGTTGGAACTCCTTGGAAATTTGGCTTGCATAACCCTAACTTGAATTTCGAATTTCGTTTTTCTGAAAACTAAAAACGTATGCATTGTTTGAACTGTAAAGTGAAATTCAGCCATTGGATGTTTGTGAATTTTGGATATGTTACTCTTTGATATATCATAAAAACTCGTTGAAATTTTTAGGATGATCGGACATGGGGAAGTATCCTAAACTTCTGAATTACATAGAACTATACTACAGAATTTTCTTAACTTGACAGAGTTTTGAGATTTAAAATGGGGTACTTGGAGTGCATGGATTTATTTGATTTTATGATATGAAGAACCCATTTTTGTGATGATTCTGTAAAAAATTCAAAACAAATGAATCATGGTAAGCACTCCAAGTAGAAACTCTCTATTACTATGCCTTTAAGAAATTTTTGTATCGTTTGAGAATATAAAATCAGTTATAACTCGATGTTTAGATGTTACTTCCTTTCAAAATTTATGAATGCTATCTTTGTTATAGTGTTATCCCATATGGAATTCAGCCCTTTGCCAGGGGTTCATACATCTTTACATTTTAAGTTGGATATAAAATGTTTTTTGTTAGTTCGTAGAGGTATTTACGGTGACATCAGATCTGTAAGTGAGTCTACTGTGTAAATGAAATGGTTGCTAGGATAACGAGATGCAGGGAATGCAAACTTTGTGTTAACAGTAGCAATGGTTATGTGGTTACTGTCCTAAGAGTAGTTGATTAGATTGTTGTGGGATCTTCCCCTAAATTTTTAAGCTTGTTTTAACTAGATAAAATGCCTTAAGTATTGAAATGGTTATGTATGCGTCCAGTGGATGGTCTTGACATTGGTTTGTGCTACTTACATAGATTTGATTCTTATTATGGTTTTATATGGATGCCACTATAGTTTTTTTCAGTTAACTAGATTTATTTTGGAACCAAATACCAGTCTTCTTTGTTATTGCTAAATTCTAGTATAAAATCTGGAAATGAGCATTGCCGTGGTTTTTGTATCATTTTTAGATTAAATAGGCGTGCTTCTTTGGAGACTGTTTCTGCTGTTTACCATGGTTGTGCTAGATAGGTATACAAGGGTTCATAAAGTTAGAACTTTCTTAGAAGTAATCTCTTACTCCGTATCATATTAGTGTAGTCTACTGTCTCCTAAGTCGTGACCATTAGTACTAGTGTCACACACACACACGAATAGTGATTGTTACTGCACTTCAGTGGGAAGGGAACCACCGAAGGTGATTGTGCTCATGTGTAAAGGAAATAATATTAGGCCATATATTTGGTTACCATCCAGTATTAGTTGTAACATTTTGGAAAAATAGATACTAAGAATTCAGTTAAGTTGAAAAGAGAATTTACATTAATATAATGGTTATCAATGGCTAATTAATGAATGTTCTTTGGCTGTGATCAAGTTTTGAGTTATTTTAGATATACGGTTGAGACTCTGACATTTCCTTTTAGGTACAAAAAATAGTGTCATTGTTCTGAAATACAAGTGCGAATGTCCGTTCATTATGCTTATTTTTGCACTCCCTTTAATGTATCTTCTTTATATTGTTGGACAAGGGCAACAATTCTCTTCTGAAGTGTACATTTTTCAGTTATTATATTGATTTTGTGTTGTTGACTTGGAGGTGTATTTTTTGATCCATGGACTGATATCAGATGCTTAATTATATCGACGATATTGTCGAGATGTGATAACTTAGGGATAATTATTGTCGTGGAATTCATATTATCCGTACTATTTAATGTTAGAGATAGTTACTGCTACAATGGCGGTCGATACTATCTAGTGCAAGAGATGATTACTACTTGAACAAAGTAGTTCATATCATCTAAAAATAGATATTTGTTTATACGGTAAGCAATTCATAATACATAAATTGTAATCTAACTACAGGCACCATTGTATTTGTACATGTTGCCATGCGCTCACGCTTCATACTCATTATGCTTATAGATTTTCTTGAATACAATCAACTAATCTCGTCATTTTATTAGTGGAAGGTATTATTTTGAAAACATTTAAGATTGTTGTTGACACTAATATATTCTTTGATTAAGATTATTGGAACCTAGAGAACTAAGACTCCTACTAGACTTTTTAGTGGATCGTCAAACCCACTTCTTTGATTTTTCATGGTGTAGGCCTCTACTCAGTACTTTAGCCATAGGAATGGTGAGAGGTTAGGAAACTGCATTTCTATTTTGGAAGTCTGGATGGTTTAATAGCTTGTTAAATTTTATATTTGTCATAATTGTGTTCATTTCTTTTGTATTTGCTATGCACTTAAGTGTAGCGTTTTGGTTTACTAAGAGTAGTAGTCTACTTATAATTCATTATATGAACTGCAAGTGGAATAAGTTTACTTGATATTTAGTAATTAAAAGATAATTGCTACCGTCGAGGGTAGTTCATATTATCTGAATAAATAGTGACGAACTACGGTCGTGCTTGATCCCTTCGAGCAACGGAGAGGGTACATAGGCAGCCGCTATGCGGTTCAGCACAAATCTACAAGATTGTTCATATCATCTGAAAGTGCTGGTTGCTGCTTCGGAAGTTCATACCATCTATTCGGAGATGATTGCAATATTGGCAAGGTATAAATCATAGGCAACTGGCCAATGATGGCTGGTAACCAGAACTACCTTAACTTTGGCAACTGGCCGTCTGTTAATTTTGGCAACTGGCCGTCTGTTAATTTTGGCAACTGTCCATCTGTTTATTTTGGCAACTGTCCGTCTGTTAATTTTGGCAACTGGCCGTCTGTTAATTTTGGCAACTCGCCGTCTATTAATTTTGGAAACTGGCCGTCTGTTAATTTTTGCAACTGGCCGTCTGTTTATTTTGGCAGTTGGCTGTCTGTTAATTTTGGCAACTGGTCGTCTGTTAATTTTGGCAACTGACCATCTGTTTGGAAATTGGAACTCTTGTGGAATTTTATGAGTATTATGGTATGGGAGATATGCTCATAGAATTCTAACCTTGAGACCAATGAGATTTATGTTCAGCAGGATCTCAAGTTTGTTGTTCAGTTAGAAACAATTGGTACCTACTGAGATAGGGATTTTGTTAATGAACATAATTTTTTTTTACTTGAGTGGCGTTTCAGAGAGTCGGAGCTTGCCTAGCGGGATGAAATCCGGTTCGTTGGAAGTCCAGATTCTCCGATCCGTCACATTTACATTTCACTAGACTGACTCATTAGTTTTCTAAAATATGCTTCCTTCCATATACATTAGAGACTATAAAAAATGCAGTCGATTACATTCTCATCACTGTGAGTTTACACATGATATCCACTTGCATGGGTTTCTTTGAAAATTTAACAAGGTGTTACTAACCCTTAGTACATATAGAGCTTATGTTTGTTCCATCTTGGCAACAAATTTATGAGCAGTGCTTCGCTCGATAATCCAATCATCGTAGTTACATTATAAGGAATTAGTTCAACAGCTAGTGTATATTCCTTAAATTAGTGGAAGAAAAACAACTATCAGTTAGACATTTGGGCCTTGAGAGTTTTAGTAAGTGGTGTGGCCTTATTACGTAACAAATGTGAGATTCAACTCAAGTACTTTAGAGTGATATATATTACGTTTCACCCAATATGTCTAAAGTTCTTTAGAGAATTTATGTCTCGTGTTTTCATTCCATAAGTGCAGACATTGGATCTAGTTCAACTGAATAGGATAGTCAATTGGCCAGGCAAAGTTCTTGTTGCCATTAAAGTTGATGTGAAAATTGAATCTCACTACACATGCCAACCACTTACTTTAGGTTGAATATATTATTAAAGATAGTTCTCTTGTTGTTATAATTCAACATATACAGGTTCGTTAGTATCATGGATGAAGTAGAGAAATGGAAATTTTCTGACTCATATCGCCTTTTGTGAGTTCTTCCACAAAAATTGGAATACATATGATTTTATTTGCAACGTATCTTTTAAAAATATCGACTCTTTAATAGTCGAGCCAGTGGATTACGTCCCACGAAAAGTTTCAAATTTGGTGAGACAATATCAAGTACGCAATAATGGTGCTTAAATACTTCTGAACTCCAAACAAATACATTAGAATCGAGTTGGTACAACCAATTGAAAAAAAGGCACAATTCAACCACAGCCAATATCATATTCAAGAGAACAAAATAGCATTAAGACCAAAATTCCTAATGATCGAGATCAACAATCATAATTCAAATTGACCGTTTATATGATGTGGACTTACCTTAAGACAAAAATAAACAAAACCAGGCATATTCTAAAAATAAGTAAATAAGCCTAGTAGGTGCTTAATGTAAAAGCCCACGTTACAATTACATACCTCAGACTCTGGTTCCCCATGTATTTACACGGAACCGGAACAGAGTTAGTCGCGCACGCTCGCATGAACAAACATACACACATTATTATATTATTATAAAATTCAAATCAATTGATAATCGCATAAACATAATCATACCCATATATATTAATATAAAATTCATATCAATTGATCATACACATATATATTAATACAAAATTCAAATCAATTGATAAATAGACATAACTTGTACAGATCAACATAATTTCCACCATGGAGGATTCAACCGATTGATTATGGGATGCACAAAAAATATGGGTAGATCAATAAGTGATGGATCGATTGAGAAAAAAATATCACCCAGTAACATATGATCTAGAAAGCAGGTGATAAGAAACAATAAAGCATACCCAGATACACAGTACATCATCAAGCAATCATGTATCAGTCAACCGCAAATTGTGCCCAACTACCTACCATATTTAGTCCTATCCATTTCGATGTATGATATTTTTTTAAAAAAATTGAGAAAAGTTAAGGCATACCTTTAGCAATTAGGAAACAGAAGGAACAATAGTGAGATTTCCGAGATCCAACAAAACAAAAAAAATCGCCAGTGGAAAGCTCGTGCAAGATAACGTGTTGCAGTATAATAATAGGGAAAGAGAAAGAGTTAGAGAAACAGAAGGATTTCATTCATAAGAGAGTTATGCAGTTACATGAGTACAATATACTTTATATACATGGAAAAGGGGTAACCGAAAAGACTTCCATTTTGGACCGCACATCCATGGGCATGGGCCCTTTAACAATAATAAAAAAAAAACTCTTCCAAATTTCGTTTTTGGAGCTCCTTATATAGATAACTCCCCCTAAACAAACCCTAAACTTCATAAAAATATAAAAAACTTGTTTCCCAAGGTATCTACTACCTTTAGACTTTAGGCAACTTTCATAACTTATTAAAACTCTTAAAATAAACTTCTAGATTATTCTAAAATTATCCTAATTAATAAATCCGAATTTTAATTATTTTTCTACTAAAAATTAATATCATTAATAAAATACCATAAATCTCCCTCCATCATTCGACCGATGTTGGAGAAGCATGCTTGTTATTGAAAATCTTTGAACACACGAATTGATGTCGTAATTTTTTTCCCTATGCACCGTAAAGAAGCATGAGGCATGATGGAAACCCAAAACGGGTCTTCATAGGTTGATTTAAAAAAAATTCTCTTATTACGGTAGATATGAGAAACCATCACAAAGTTTACTCCTTGATCTCCAGGAACAACTTCATCAGTAGGTTCATCATCTTCAGGAGCATCATCAAAAATACCATCAATATTATGTCGAACCAACATACCTTTGATATCTGTCATTATTTGTTCTTTTAATGCATTAAAATCTTCTGGAAAACCTCCTCAACCTAGACCTAGACCACGGCCGATTTATACTATTGGTGGCATCTTATCAACCCTAGAATCGACTTAACGCTGGTAGCAACTGATGCAGATCGGAAGCGTTAAAAAGATGATACTTGTCGCAGCGGAATAAAAATTGATAAGTAACCGATAAAATTGTTAGAATTAGGTTTTCTTCAAAGAGATATCCTAGAATCTACGGGTTTATCTAGACCTCGTTAATTCACGACAAATAATGACTATAGATACAATTTATCTAGACCTCGTTAATTCAATAGGAATAACGACTAGATATGAGGTTAATATTCAGACCTCGGGCTAAACCCAACTATGAATAAAAAATAAAAATCAATAAACTCCACAAGTTTAATGAAAATATAATAATTTTAATTAATAAAAAAAAAGTCTACAAATTTTCGTTTTTTGAAGCTTCTTATATAGATAACTCCCCTTAAACAAACCCTAAACTTAACAAAAATATAAAAAACTTGTTTCCCACGGTATCTACTACCTTTAGGCAACTTTCCTAACTTATTAAAACTCTTAAAATAAACTTCTAGACTATTCTAAAATTATTCTAATTAATAAATCCGAATTTTTAATTATGTTTTTACTAAAAATAACATTAATAAAATACCATAAATCTCCCTCCATCATTCTACCGGTGTTGGGGAAGATTCATCCTCGAATCTTGCCGGTAGCATGTTCTTCATGTTATGTTGAAAATCTTTGAACACACGAATTGATGTCGTAATTTTTTTCTATGCACCGTAAAGAAGCATGAGGCATGGTGGAAACCAAAAACGGATCTTCATAGGTTGATTCAAAAAAATCTCTCTTATTATGGTAGATATGAGAAACCATCACAAAGTTTATTCCTTGATCTCCAGGAACAACTTCATCAGTAGGTTCATCATCTTCAGGAGCATCATCAAAAATACCATCAATGTTATGTCGAACCAACATACCTTCGATATCTGTCATTGTTTGTTATCTTAATGCATTAAAATCTTCTGGAACACCTCCTCGACCACGACCGATTTGTATTATTAGTGGCATCTTATCAACCCTAGAATCGACTTAGCGCTGGTAGCAACTGATGCAGATCGGAAGCGTTAAAAAGATGATACTTGTGGAAGCGGAATAAAAATTGATAAGTAACCGATAATATTATTAGAATTAAGTTTTTTTCAAGGAGATATCCTAGAATCTACGGGTTTATCTAGACCTCGTTAATTCACTAGGAATAACGACTATAGATATGAGATTAATATTCAGACCTAGGGATAAACCAAACTATGAATAAAAAATAAAAAACAATAAACTCCACAAGTTTAATGAAAATATTATTGTGAAATAGAGAAAGAGAACAAAGAGACACAAAGTAAAGGGAAGAAAAGAGAGATTTCTATTGATATGTGTGTGTTAGACAAACATTAGAGCCTCTATTTATAGGGCTAGACATAAGTGCATCCTAGTAATAAACGAGATTCGCCCTAGATATTCTTAATATAATTACACGTTTATAACACTCCCCCTGATGACACTGTGTCTAAACTAATTACAAACGTACCAGGAAAACTAAAAAGAGAAAAACCTGAAATTGCATAAGCATGTAAAGACTTGAAACATTGTTGGACACGCAAATGTTGCCTCGTTAAAACCTTGACAAGGAAAACCAAGTGGGATAAAACCTTGACGAAGGAAAAAGTGTACAACGCGATAAAGTCCAGTGAATGCACCCTGATTTGATGATGGCGCTCCCCCTGATAATTACTTCAGTCAAATCTTGGCATGCAAATCTTTGAGTCGAGACTTTCCAATTTTGAAGAACGAATTTCTTGAATGCTGGAGACATCAATGCTTCCATGAATAATTCTGCTAGTTGATGAAGTCTTCTTTAGTGTTGCACAAGCGGTATTGTCTTCAAAAATAGTGTTCTCAAGTCTTCATGCTTCTTCAAACATATTGAGTTGGATGATTTGTAGAAATAGTTGATGTAGTTTCTTCAACAAGGGGCCAAGATACAGATACATTACCATAACTGAACAAAACTATATTTGTGGTCATACCTTATGTCGATCAGAATGGCGTCCAAATTCCCAAGGGATTATTATGTTGATCTGATTTAATAAAATGACCTAGTTAATGGTGGGAATCCACCAAACCAACAAAATTTATAAAACTCCCCCTTCGATGACCACCATGTTGAATTAAACTTCCTCACTAAAACCTTGCCAATAAAACCCAATGGGAAAAAATATGGACGAAGGAAAAAGAGCACAAATATCAACATTTTGAAGAAAAAATTCAACGTCAGCGAGATGTTGCCTCGTTAAAACCTTGTTAGGAAAACCACATGGGACAAAACCTGAAGCGAAGGAAAAAAAAAAAGAGTACAACTTTTGACGTAAATATGGATGCTAACCCAACTATATGAGTTTTACAGAAGACAAACATCAAAATAATAACTCTAGTCTATCTCGAAGACGAGTTTATGCTAGCATAATTCAAACTACAGATTTAATAAAGAAAAGAAAATAGAACTTATGCTGCAAAAGCGTGGATTTTGGTGTTTTTAAGGACTCCTCAAAAGACCTATAAAGTTGATATCATCAATCAACTAATCCAGATTTTTGGTTTTGTACAATTTTTTTTTTTTTTTTAAAATCACATAAAGGATTGTTAACACTGACACAGTCAGGTAGCTATCTGAATATAATTTGAATCCTAAAAGGATTACAAATTTGAATATGTTCCCAACCATATTTGTTGTGTAAATGCAATTTGAGTCCTCCAAGGACTACCACGCCAAAAAAATCATACATGGAGAAAATTTTTTTATTGAATCAATCCTAGGGTTTGAGAAAATAAAAATGAAACCCTCAAGTCGTTTTTACAACAATCATATTTCTTATATAATGCATGAAGACTACACCAACCTGTAATTTTTATAATTCAGGCTTGCACGGTTAAGGTGTTAAGTCTTGGATCCAATTGCGTTATTCAAGAGATTTCAATCTATTATAATTTGGATTTTGTTCCTACCAATCACATATGTCGATATTCCTTTGCAAAGGGGTCAACAACCACCATCTTTTATTATTTCAGTAGCTACCGTGAATAATCGACAATCATATTAGCTTACTATGATCCCACATAATTCTCAAATGCGTGCATATATTGAAAAATTCAATAATTACCAGTACCAGCGCCCGCGGGCATTAAAATCTCTTCATCTTCAAGTGGGAAGATATTATATTTGAGAATGTAAATTTGGTACACTCAATTGGAGCACTACCTATAGCCTCTTATAGAACGCTACTTATCTGCTAGATGTGACTGGATTTCCTCTTAAGAGGCAAAGCTTATATAAAAGCAAACTGAGAAATTTCACATCAATCATATAATTACAGTGATTTGAGTGATGGGAGAGAAATTGATATAACTTTTAAGCTAATGAACACCAACATTCGGCAGTGTATAGTCTCCCCCTGATTATGACGGAAATTCTTTTATCTCATATACGAAAACAAGTTTCATAAAGTATTATCCGATTAACTCGAGACATATACTTATTATAAAATATGTCTTTCGATATAAAAAAAACATGTAGTCTTAATAGACATACATATTTAACATCAACCGTGGAGTACATTTGAAACCCAAAATTAATTGGTACAAAAGCATATAAAAAATGCGAACTCTCCAAAAAAATAAATTAGAATAAAATTATGGACACTTATGCTAGCAAAAGAAATTTATAGAAAGATCAATTAAGTCGCTTAAGGACTAATTATATAGGCTAACAAGCCGGGTGCGCACCCCTTGATCTTTAGTGTCCAATTCCAACTACAAGTGGAAAAACTTCAAATTTTGGAGAATAATACAAGGAAGAGAACTAAAAATTGCTAAATATCCCTCAGGAATTCGGCAATTCTCCATCTCATTGATGTTTGCAATTGTGAATACATGATAACGACATCTCATCCTTCTAGGATTTACAGAGAAACCAGTTTCAATTGGTTTATATGATTCTTTTTAAAAAAATAAAGAAATCAGTGTCATTATCGATATTGAAAGAACAAAATCCATTATTGGTTGAAAAATTCACTCTTTATTGGCAAATTTTTTGAGAATATGCCAATTTATTTTCTCCCATCTTATAAAAATGATGGAGAAAAACCAATACCGATTGTTCTATATAGCACACCAAAATTGCATCGACAAAAAGGAAAAAAATATGTCGCATTAGTCATCGCGTATGGAAAATCCATTTTTTTGTTCAGTTTGGTTTCCAAATCACATGATCTTCATCGAATGGACGAAGATACCAAAATTAATTGGCCGTAGGTTTTTTAACCATGCATGTAATTAATTACCGTAAAAGTAATCAAATTACGATAACACCGATTTTTGGTGATTACAGTTTCATTAGAGGAATAGAAACTGTATACCGTCTTTTGATGGATTTTTTTTCTTCTCTTAATAAAAAAAGATTAGAGAAAAAAAAAGGATATCAATTTTGTGATTAACGATGGTATCTCGTAATAGAAACCACTACTCTTTGATATCTCATATTCTTAAGATCGACGAAAATTATAAGCTCGAGATTTCTTGTCAGGAAAATAGAAATCCATTGTGATGTAAAGACTAACAATATAGCCTTGAGCCTTTAAAGAAAATTCGTACTTAGTGCACAACCATCAATAATGGATGTTATACCTTCAAGGTAATAACAAATGGAATTCCGAAGATAAAGCATCACATGTTTTGTGCGGTGCAAAGAGGAAATATCCATGAATATATATGCACCAGAGAAAAATAAAAATAAAAACTCGAATAATATTAATTACTTATCAAAGTAAAGCATATAACACGGTTAACATAAATTAGAAAAAAATCAAACAAAGTATTTCTGTTTGTTATTACCACATATGACTGAAAAGTGATTCTTATCACTTTTAGTATCTCTCCTCGTTTGATGCCACTGCCAATACACCATGGTCCAACGATAAGTGCATCGATTGTTGACCAATTGTATTAAACCCAATCATCGCCAAAGAATCAACTCATTCAAAAGAAGACAAACAAAAATCAGTAGTGGAATAAGGATTCCAACACTAAGGAACCAGGTACATGAACAAAACTAAAAACAAAATAGAAGTGATCGAGCCAATTATATTAAATACAAATAACTTCGTAAAGAAAATGTAAAGATTGTAAATCTATGGCGCAATAGCAGTTCTGCATCTTTAAGGAAACCTCCATATTCAATAACTCGATCTGAACCAAGCTCAGTGTTAGGGCGTGCTGATTGCGTATTGTGAAATAGAGAAAGAGAACAAAGAGACACAAAGTAAAGGGAAGAAGAGAGAGATTTCTATTGATATGTGTGTGTTAGACAAACATTAGAGCCTTTATTTATAGGGCTAGACACAAGGGCATCCCAGTAATAAACGAGATTCACCCTAGATATTCTTAACATAATTTCACGTTTATAACAAATTTTAATTAATAAAAAAAAAAGGTCTCACAATTTTCGTTTTTGAAGCTCCTTATATAGATAACTCCCCCTAACAAACCCTAAACTTAACAAATATATAAAAAGACTTGTTTCCCAAGGTATCTATTACCTTTAGGCAACTTTCCTAACTTATTAAAAATCTTAATATAAACTTCTAGACTATTTTAAAATTACCTAATCACCGTGTAGTTGTATTTTTGATTGAAGGATTTGCAGCAAGGAGGATACTCAAAACCAAAAGCAAACTTTCCTTTACTGGCCGCTTGATTTTTAAATACTAAAAGTAAAGGATTATGAGTCCATACATCACCATGGAAAATTGCTTCTCCAATTGAAGCACTGATGCAGAGTTGGGCTAACATGGGTTATTCTCAGTGTCAGCGACAACATATGATCAAGCCTCTCTCTACCCGGTAGGAAGAATTACAGGTGAAAGCTATGGAACTGTTATTCTCTCAGATCCAATCATCCTCATCTTTCTCAAGGGTGTCCACCTTTGGTATGTCCCCCTCCACCTTCTGATACACCTCCTACCCAAATAAATGTTTCAATTAAATTCAATCAATCAATCAATTTCCCGGGGAATCTGAACCATGAGAGTCAAGACAAAACAACCATATAAACAACCGGTGAAAGAAAAATAACGTATCCATCATCCTGTTTGTTTCAAAATTGGATATCCTCAATTAAAAATCAAAAGTCAAGACCCACATCAGAGACCAAACTCATCAATCTTATCCACAATCAATTGCCCAGAAGGAAGTGCGAAAAGAAAGATACCGTTGAAGCTGCAAACGAAGACCCGGTGAGCTGGCTGAAACCGGTTCAATATCGCTCTGATGCAATGATCCTGAATGACTGGACAACAACCTTATCAACGCATAACTGCAGCGTTGAACTTTCCGATATCTCAGAGAAGCTATTAACGGCAAAATCCCAAAAACAGATCGCTGTCTGAGCCTTTCTGCATAAACTCGCTTCGAAACTTCTTCGAGTCATGGCCCCTGGAAGATAAAAATCAAGGGCATAATGGTAATTAAACTGATATAGTCGAAGGGCACGAATGTAAAAAAAAGTGGAGTAATGATGGGTGGACAAAAGTTATTTTTTGTCAGGAGGATAAAACGAAATGGGGAAATGATTATATTCTGCATAACTGCTATCCAGAAGTTGATTTTTTTTGTCACTTATGTTTAATAAATAAATAGAAATATACTATTTTTTTTAGTTTAGGTCTAATTTAGGGAAGTTTAAATGCTTTAATTGTTATGTGTCTGTTTTAGATCTATTTTCCTTTATGTTTAGGAATAATTTAAGACGATGTGTTATGCACATTTTTAGTTTAGCTTTAGGTCCAATATTTCCCTTTCTGTTTTTTTCTCCTATGTTTTTAATCAAGTATGTTATAAGTACTAAGGATAGTTTGGGTTTTGCGAATCATCAACGACAAGAGTTTCCTATGCAAGCTTCATATCAATAACGAAAAAGGGTGCTCACAGAAAGTGGGGGAGAGATCCGTACACCATATCACAGCAGCAATAGGTACCAATCCGTCAACCCCTCGACTACAGAATCATCATCAACACCAATGGATCACTTCTTTGATCATACTTTGAAGTATCCTTCAAATTTTATGTTATTCTTGTGATAGTCATTGAAGAACGTTTCATAACCTTCACACTCCAGATCTACCACCATCACACCATCAACAACTATTGGACTAGCTGTAAGTGTTGTGTTAACCACCACACCGGGATCAAGAAATAACCAAGATTTTGAGGAAATTATGCAGGTAACAGGGATCAAAACAGAAATCAAAAATTGCATGAACATCCACGCTATCAAGAGGATAAGGTCTAATCGAACAAGATGGTCAGAAGTTAATGCTTGTAGTAGGGAATTAGTTATGCTAATGTTTTTTTTACCCGATTGTAAAGACTGGGAATGCTACATTCCTAAACTATGTAACCCTTGACTATTCAAGCCTTTAAATAAAAAAAAGGGATCATGTTTATGAATTTTGACTGTGGGTAGACTAAAACTACCGTATACTCCACAGATTATTCTTCAAAATAGCTATTATTTTTTTATCTGATATTAAAACATCTGCATTGATATGTAATTGATCTGTTCCAATTGACTATTTCCTATACCAAATCGCTTTCATACTTTCTTTCCTTCAAATGTGGATATGATGTTAGGGATACAATAACCGGTATAAGTGCTCCAACAAGGGACCAATTCTAATACTCAATAATTTTACCGTCCGTTTTCTAAATTAAACACTATTAGAATCAACAAAATTGCACAAAAGCACACAATCAAATAAAAAAAACATTTTTATTTCTTTTATGCCAAACTAGGAAAAATATATTTTCTTATTGAAAATAACGTCTCTATTAAATTATGAAAAATGATTATAACCAAAGAATCTTTGAACATCATTTTTTTTTCCTGATTCAACAACTTCCATCAACAAAATAATTAACTAAGTACAATTATCACCACCATCTCCTCCGAAGTGAAGATATTATCCTCAGGGTAATACTCGACCGCATAGTGCTCATGACACTCAATAGTGTATTCAATTTGTTCTGGTTGTAGTTGTTGATTATTCGTGTCTATGTATTTAAGGTGTTGAAAAAACCCGCTACAAGCAGGATATTCATTAGGTATGCGACCACTACCCATTGGAGGAGTAATTCCGTTTTTACCTGCCTTCACACGACCACACCAGTAAATATAAGTAGCTCCTGGTGCAAATGCTGGGAATAGCTCAATAGGCCAATATCCAATTTGAATGCTATCAAGGAGTGTTAAATAACATCTTCCAGATTGTCGAACCTGCAACATAATATACAATGATTTGTTTGTCATTTACCACAAATTTATGTTCAAAAGGGCTAAAATAACAAATTAACCCTTTATAAAAATAAAAAACTAACACACATGTTTTAGTAAAAGTTAATTTTTCAATTTTTGGAATTTGGAAGTAAAACAAAACTTTCACTATATCATACATTCTAGAAAAAATATAATTTGAATGAGAGTTTTATGAAGAGGCTAATGTGATACTTAAGTATTAGGCATGCACGATGCATGATCAAAGATAATAACTTGTCAGGTCTAAATTATATTCAAAAGTAAACTTGCATACAACGTAAATACATTATAACCATATATCTCATAGTTGTTTTGTGGAGATATAAAAAACAATGGAAAAATTGTAAAACATAATAATCTTGTAGCATATATGCAAAGAGGATTTTAATTTTAATTTAATTTTATTTCATGTTTGCGTCCCTCAGCCTACTTAAAACTAACAAGACAAGCAAGGCCAACTCACAATCCCATAACAATATGTCAAGTTGTCAACCAAGCTATCCCTGAATCCCAGAAAATATTGTTTGTTTTTCTATACTATTCCAAATTGTGTTTGGTACTATAAAAAACCATATTTGCCCTATTTGTACAAGCTTACTAGATAATGTTGTTGTTAAATATTTTTCAGGTTGTATAAAAAAATACTTCTTAAAGTTATTTCAAGTTCTCATTTAAATAGAGTTGGTAATAATGTTTTTATTTATCGATGTCATTATTATACAATGGATAAGTCATTGGGTGATGATACAAGTGACCTAAATTCCAAACTCGTCAATTAATATTCTTCAAAGAGCAAAATAAAAAATAAAAAATAAAAAATTAACGATTACTTACCAGATATATAGATTCCCTTAATGCAATTTGTGTTCCACAGAGTGTCGAAGTGTTTTAAATAGGTATATCCAGAGTATATTTATCATGAACTTGGACAAAACTAGAGCAAAGAGTATTATAGCAACCTGTATTTTTACCACCATCTCCCTAATCAAATATGAAAACCAGTTAATTAATAAGGCATTAGATTAAACGAAGGTATAGAAGATAGAAGCCTAGTCATATATAACTTATTAATTTTTAGAAATAACTTACAGTCCAATATGCAAAACTCCGAGTGATAATATCACCATATAGTTCTTGATCTACCTGATACATATAGATAAAAAACTCATTCCAATCATTAAAATAAGTATTCTAAAAAACATTCATGGTATTGTACTTGCATATATAAACTATCTATTGACTGTATATACATTTTAGAGTTTTATATAAATTGAAGGATGAAATAAATTTTCTATATACATACAGTCTATCCATATTTGATGACATTGAGCTCCTCTGGTGAGCGACTGCACAGCGATTTCAGTTGAACTAGATTGGTCTTGGGTTACACTAGGAGTCCAAAAGTTAAACAATCCACCTGCTCCATAAATTGATTCATCAATTCCTTTCGCTTTGTACGAAATACCCACTCTCTGAAAAATATCGGTTTGCAAAACCCTAAAAATATTAGTAAAAATTTGGTGCAAACTAATGAAAGCTAAGAGATAAAGATACTTACATATAGCTTATCAGGTTCTGCATTTGATGATAAAGATCTGGATCTGATTAAATCTTCCCTAGTTGTCCGCCGAATGAGAATTGTCCCTTTAGGGCATTCATCATCTTGATTCGTCAACATTTCAAGTTGTAGTGACTTTGTGGAAACAATCTCTTCTCCCATCTATAAGGAAAAAGAAGTCGCTTACGTAGACGAACCTAGGAAATTTTCTTTGTAAATACTAGAATGGAACTGATTAAGAAGACGGTCAAAGACCGCATCAAATCTTTTGGAAAGAATCGCATAATTATTAGACAGCCATGATTCACCGACAAACTAGCTAAATAGATAAATACAAACTAAAACGAAAGAATAAACTAAAACGAAAGAATTATCAACGAAAGGTGATTATAAAAAATAGTTAAACAAGCGATAATTCTCTTATAACATGGGATTAAAATTACAAATCGTAAGTACTCCCTTCAATTTCGTAGTTGAGAATTGATTGGAATTTATACTTTGCACTAAAAACCTTTCTAAATTTGTTAATGTTTATAACTTAAACTATGTGGAGTGTAACTAATTCAAATTTTCATTCAGTTTAGCTCCGCCTCAACAATTTGCTAATGGGATTGGTCAATTTCAATAAACTAGCACAATTTTATATGGGTTGAAATTAGTAGTGAGCTAATATCTATACAGTTACTCGGCTGAAAATAGAAATGAACATGATGTAAAATGTATATCGAATTTTTGTGTGGCCAAATTCAGCGACAGGTAGGAGCCTCGATTAGCCATTTCATAGGCCTGTCCCTGACTACTGGATCGTCCAGATGGAACTATAACACAAATTAAAGAGATATACACGTGAAAAGTAGAAAATATATTACCTTAAAAGTATGATTCTTTAATAAAGGATGATCAAATGCAGGATGTTGTGGAATTCGATGCAGTCGTATATATCGTCCCATGGAGCCTTCACCCACACATAAATAAAAAATAAAAATAAAATATTTATCTCGCCTTAATCTTGTTTTGCTTAATAAGCCAGAAATAGAACCAAAATAAATATGCATACCTAAAACTTCTCTTACCAGGGATAAGCTACCGCTACACTTATAGAATATTCGGATATACTTTAAGAAGTTATTTTTAAAATTTAAAAATTAATTTGACGATAAAATTGCAGAATGATTGGTGGGAAAGAATTTAACTTTTTCTAAACAAGATTTTATGACTTCCTAGTTCCCACCTTAGGGATTGACTTTTACTTCCGGAGAATATACTTCTATTTCTTGTATTCAAATATGTTCATAGACCCTTCATAACCCCAAAGAGAAAGCTTTTCTCCCTGGTCTTCTTGCCTAAGATAAGTTTGGGGTGTTACTTTAAACGTAATTTGGATTGAATCTCGTCATTTAGAACTTAATTTTTGTAATAACTTACTAATTAAAAATTAATCAGATATCAATAAAACAAAGAACATATACATACATGGATAGTTTGGATAAGAGGTTTATTTAGAGTTGCGAGTTGCCTCTGTAAATCCAATTCCTATGCCTCAGAAAGAACATCCATCCTTCCTTTCACTAATAACACTGCACGATTATATGTATGGATCAAACAAATCACTAAGAGTGATAGTGCTACAAAGTTGATAGTCAAGATTTGACCTAAAATGGAGCCCTTAAGGATGATAAAACAATTTATTTTTTAGAGTTTAGATCGATACAAATTGTTAGAGCACTGCTCGGTCGAACTCGCAAGCGTTGCTATCTCAAGCCTGTTTGTCAAGTTTAGTTGCCAAAACTATAAGTCTTGATTTCTAGTCTACTTATAGCTAAGTCTCGGATTAGGATAGTAAGTGTAGTTAGGCCTTAGACTCCACGGCGTTCATCGAATGAAGAAGAAGAACTACTCAAGGGAACTTGTGGAACTTCATAAACAAAAGGTATGTGGAGACTTGAACTTATCTATCACTCAAAAGTCTATCTATTCTATCTCCTATTTGAGACAAAAGTCGTATTGCTATATAGATTTCAATTATACACATTTGCTATTTCGAGCCGAGTCTATCTCGCTTATCTATTTCTCGAAATATGTGTTGGTAAGCTTTAGCTTTAGCCAAGTTCATCTTTACTCATGACGAAAGTCATGTTGATTATTTCAATAACTTGAAAATCGCTTTGATGAAAATAGTTTGTGAATAACAACTATTTTAACATCCTCTAAGAAAGTTTCAATGATTGAAATGAGAGTTTAGAACGAGTAACCAAGTTTGTATATAGACATAGTTTGTTCTCACATTTGTGTAAAAGTCCAAAACCGGGAACCCAAAATATGTGTATCCGTACGTGTACTGGCGGTTGTTGGAAATCCGGGTAAGTATGCGTACCCGTACGCATACTGGTGTAAGTTTCACGTTCGTGAATTTCTGCTGGAGTTTGGAAGTGAAAAACAAACTCAATCCGGTTACTTATGTACGCGTACCCGTTTGCATACTTAAGTAGGTTACTTTCTAAAATCAGTTTGTTCATGAACTAAAACATTTATATAATAAGGAATGCAATCTTTGCAAACCGTGGCTATAATGTTCATGAACTGATTCGAGTGAATGAAAATCGATTTTGCTTCAATTGTGTCTTGTATACTTCTATGAGATCTAAGCAATTGAAAAATTCTCTAACTAGTTCATTTGAGTCATTTTAACTAGTTATGGTAAAGATGAATAAGGTTGATATGAAAGTTCTCATATGGCTCACCATTGGTTAACTATTGTTGAACCAACTAAGTGTACAACTTTAGGTACGGTTACTCAAACTTAAATGAAGTTATATTTCATTTGTGTATAACAAGATAAGTTCAATCTAACGGTTGAAAAATATTAGCTTGAATCTAATCAGGTTTCATCTAACGGTGAATATTGAATGCTTTGTTACCAAGGTAACTTAGATTGCAAACCCTGATTTGAAATCTATATAAAAAAGAACTCTAGCAACTGGGAAATCCAATCCCCAAACCTCCTATGTGATACTAGTTGTGTAAGGTAGAATCGATTCTCCTTTAACCTTAGGTTTTTCAATAAACCCTATAGGTTAACGACTTAAAGACTTCATTGGGATTGTGAAGCCAGACCCAACTATTTTCTCAGTAGTTGCGTGATCTGATCTTGCTGTTTCTATCGTGATTGAGTACAATCGTAAGATTGGCTTGAGATTTATATCTCCGATAGGTAAGATAGAAAAGTAGTCACAAACACCTTCGTCTCATCCTTTGTGATTCCATAATGTCTTGTTTCGTTAATCGATTAAGATTATTGTGAGGTGATTGATAATACTAGGCTGTTCTACGGGAATATAAGTCCAGGTTATCAATTGGTTCCTGTTCACCTTGATTTATCAAAAGACGGAACAAAAACTCGTAGGTATATCTGTGGGAGATAGATTTATCTATTCAATAGACTTTTCTGTGTGATACAGATTTGTTTATCAAGTCTTCGACTTTGGGTCGTAGCAACTCTTGGTTGTGGTTGAGATCAACTAAGGAAATCAAGTGCGTAGTATCCTACTGGGATCAGAGACGTAAGGAGCACGACTGTACCTTGAATCAGTGTGAGATTGATTAGGGTTCAACTACATTCCAGACCGAAGTTAGTTTTGTATTAGGCTAGTGTATGTAGTGGCTTAATACAGTGTGGTGTTCAAATATGGACTAGGTCCCGGGGTTTTTCTGCATTTACGGTTTCCTCGTTAACAAAACTTCCGGTGTCTGTGTTATTTCTTTTCCGCATTATATTTTGTTATATAATTGAAATATCACAGGTTGTGCATTGAATCGATCAATTAGTAATCCAACCTTTGTTGTTGATTGAAATTGATTGATCCTTGAACATTGGTCTTTGGTTCCATTCAAGTTATCTCTCTTATATTCAATCAGGATCGCAAATTATTATTTGTTTGATTGCGGATTGAATTGAGAGATTGAGATATAACTCTTTGATATACTTTTCTTAAGATTGAGTCTAATTGTCTAGTTGATTCTCTTGTAAGTATATTAGAGTTAGCCCATACAGATTGCTAAGCGAAATATTGGGTGAGGCTGTTAGACCCCCGCTTTTTTCAATTGGTATCAGAGCAGGCAAACACATTAAAGACCTTATAAGTCTGTGTTTGTAGCGATCTGAATATGGACGAAAGTGTTATCTCAATAAATGCACCACCAGATCCAGGGATTCCAGGATTCTCTTCCATTACTAATTTTATTAAATCTAAAGAAGAAATTCTATATAACCCCCCACCAGGTTTAAAATCCTTTGAAGTTTTTTCAGAAATTGAAAAGAAACTTGAAAGACTATCTTCTGATGTTGATCTCTATCTCCAGAATGAACAAGAATCTCTTGACAGGCTAAATCAAGTTTTGATGAATAATATTCATGCTGAGTTTGATATTGATTTACTAATTAGTGAGATCAGTGCTCCTACTCTGTGTAATCCAATTATTTATAACAAACTAAACGAATTACCAGAGGAATTTAAATCTCAGTCATTCGATTGTATCACCTCAAAGCATGAATCAACTCATTGTCTAAATTATGATACTTCTTATCAAGATAGCAGTATTATCTTCGATTATGAAGAAGTTAGGACGTATCTGAAAAAGCGGGGGTCTAACAACCTCACCCAATGTTTCGCTTAACAATCTGTATGGACTAACTCCAATATACTTTTAAGAGAATCAACTAGACAGTCAGACTCAATCTTAATAAAAAGTATATCAAAGAGTTATATCTCAATTTGTCGATTCAATCCCAACTCAAACAAATAGAAATATGCGAGTCTTATTGAATACAAGAGAAATAAACTTGAACAGTACCAAAGACCAATATTCAAGGATCAATCAATTTCAATCAACAACCAAAGGTTGGATTTACCAATTGATCGATACAAACGCACACCCTGTGATATTTCTATTATATAACAAAATATAATGTGGAAAAAAAATAACACAGACACCAAAAGTTTTGTTAACAAGGAAACCGCAAATGCAGAAAAACCCCGGGACCTAGTCCAGATTTAACACCACACTGTATTAAGCCGTTACAGACACTAGCCTACTAAAAACTAACTTCTGTCTGGAATGTAGTTGAACCCCAATCAATCTCACACTGATCCAAGGTACAGTTGCTCTCCTTACATTTCCGATCCCAGCAGGATACTACGCACTTGATTCCCTTAGCTGATCTTACCCACAACTAAGAGTTGCTACGACAAAAAGTCGAAGACTTAAATAAACAAATCTGTATCACACAGAAAAGTCTACAAGAATAGATAAATTTGTCTCCCAAAGAAATACCTACGAGTTTTGTTCCGTCTTTTGATAAATCAAGGTGAACAGGAACCAATCGATAACCCGGACTTATATTCCCGAAGAATAGCCTAGAATTATCAATCACCTCACAATAATCTTAATCGACTAGCTAAACAAGATATTGCAGAATCACAAACGATGAGACGAAGATGTTTGTGACTACTTTTATATCTTGTCTATCGTAGAAATTAATCTCAAGCCTATCTTATGATTGCACTCAATCACGATAGAAATAGCAAGATCGGATCACGCAACTACAAAGAAAATAGTTGGGTCTGGATTCACAATCCCAATGAAGTCTTTAAGTCGTTAACCTACAGGGTCTCGGTAGAAACCTAAGGTTAAAGGAGAATCGACTCTAGCTTATACAACTAGTATCACATAGGAGGTGTGGGGATTAGGTTTCCCAGTTGCTAGAGTTCTCCTTTATATAGTCTCCAAATCTGAGTTTGCAATCTAAGTTACCTTGGTAACAAAGCATTCAATATTCACCGTTAGATGAAAACCTGATTAGATTCAAGCTAATATCTTTCAACTGTTATATCGAACTTAGCTTGTTATACACAAATGAAATATACGTCATTTAGGTTTGTGTAACCGTACCTAAATGTGTACACTTAGTTGGTTCAACAGTAGTTAACCAATGGTTAGCCATATGAGCACTTTCATATCAACCTTATTCATCTTCACCATAACTAGTTCAAATGACTCAAAAGAACTAGTTAGAGAGTTGTTCAATTGCTTAGATCTCATAGAAGTATATAAGACACAATCGAAGCAAAATCGGTTTTGATTCACTTGAATCGATTCATGAACATTATAGCCACGGTTTGCAAATTGCATTCCTTAATATATAAATGTTTTAGTTCATGAACAAACCAATTTTAGAAAGTAACACACTTAAGTATGCGTACGTGTATGCGTACTTAAGGAACCGGATTTGAGTTTGTTTTGTTTTCCAAACTCAGTAGAAATTCACGGACGTGAACTTTCCGCCAGTATGCGTACGGGTACGCATACTTAGGTAACCGGATTGAGTTGGTTTTGATTTCCAAACTCAGCAGAAATTCACGGTCGTGAACTTCCGCCAGTATGCATATGGGTACGCATACATACCCAGTCTCCATCAACCATTTAGTACACACACAAGTATGCATACATTTGGTTCCCGGTTTTGGACTAATACACTAATGCGCGAACACATTATATGCTTATATCCAAACATGGTTACATGTTCCAAACTCTTTATTTCAACCATTGAAACATTCTTAGAGGATGTTAAATAGAGGTTATTCACACATTATTTTTCATCAAAGCAATTTTCAAGATATTGAAATAATCAACATGACTTTCGTCACTTGTAAACATGAACTTGACCAAAGCAAAAGCTTGCCAACACATATTTCGAGAAATAGATAAACGAGATAAACTCGGCTCGAAATAGCAAATGTGTATAATCGAAGTCTATATAGCAATATAACTTTTGTCTCAAGATAGGAGATAGAGTAGATAGACTTTTGAGTGATAGATAAGTTCAAGTCTCCACATACCTTTTTGTCTATGAAAATCCACCAGTTCCTTGAGTAGTTCTTCATCTTTGAATGATGAACGTCGTGGAGTCTAGAGCTCAACTACACTTTCTATCCTAGTCCGAGACTTAGCTATAAGTAGACTAGCAATCAAGACTTATAGTTTTGGCAACTAAACTTGACAACAAGCTTGAGATACCAACGCTTGCGAGTTCGACCGAGCAGTGCTCTAACAGTCTCTTTTTGTCAAAAGAGTTTCCCTTCGCAGTACTGAAGACTATCTGCATAAACTGTGTGTTATAAGTCAAAAACGAAGAAATCAGGAACACATCTTATCATGTGTTTTTAAGTTCCTTGAAAAACTTATAAAGCGGTTTTTTGGGCTTCTGACAATACTGGAGACTGTAAGAGTTGTTGGAAAGAAACTCTTTCTTTGTGTCATGGTGTGCATAATTTTGGTTGTTCATTTTGACCATACGAAAATTACTCAAGGAAACATTTTTTGAGTTGTTACTCCAAATTCCTTATTTAGCACCTTACCAAACGGGTCCTAACTTGCACACGTACGTTTCTCTCGCGTTGAACCCTATTCCACGGTTTTGAATCTTATTCCAGAACGTACTTGAACTGGGTCTGGTCCACCGCTTGACACAATAAAAGAGGGAAGAACCTCTTCGTTTTCTTCTCTATCTCCTTCATCTCTTCTGTTCGTGTACGAAGAAGAAAAAACACCAGTTCACGAACACTCCTTCTCCTTCAATTCATCTCATCACCTTTTTGTGTTTAGTTTTATTCATTGAACTCAGGAGAAGATCGTGTACGTTGGGTCAAGAACTGTTTTTGCTTCTGTCAACGTTTTGGAATTCTACCATTAACATTTGTTCACGGACCAAGTAAGTTTCTCAACTCTTCCTTGAGAATTCCTTTTCAACAATGGCACATAGAACAACTAGTCATGCTGGGAGTTCAAGTGGTCAAGCTGGGGATAATTCCTTCTACGACCCCAGTATCTGTGCCAGGTTCATTAACCCTGCTTCTCGTGTCCTCTATTCGGAGTATAAGAACAAACAACCAATTTTTGAAAGATACTATGATGAGTCAGAAATTGAGGCAGATGGTTTAACTGATTTTTTTCAAAAATCACTCCTGGGGCATCATTCACAAACCATTAGGAACTGCTCGTATTGATATGATTGCACAGTTTTATGCTAATATTCATGATACAGACCCATCCAATTGCATGTTCAAGACTATTGTAGGAGGTATTACTTTCACTGTGGATCGTCATATTATTGCTTACCTATTGGATTTAACTCATATTGGTAGTGCTCGATTTCCTCCCCCGAAGAATGAAAGATTGACTCCACAAGTGATGTCAAATCGTCTCTTTAATAGAGATGTTTCTCGGAGGGATGGCAAGATTAATGTTTGCGGCGCTGGGTTATTTCTCAAAGTTGCTGCAAAACTTATTGTGGCCAACATGATGCCAAGCACTATTGACAACAATCTATGGACCAGGTCTCTTGCTGAATTTGTCTGTTATATTGTTGAAGGGAGATACATTGATTTCTCTGGACTTATTGTTAATCAAATGATAAGTGTGAAACATACTTCAAAGAAAACTCCAGGCTTTTCTTGCCTCGTCACAAGGATTTGCAGTCACTTTAACATCACTCCTTTTGGATCATAGATTGGTGGTCCAAAGGTTCTGAGTAAGGCAAGCATCAAAAAGATGAAACAATCCTCAACCAGTGCCCCAGCAAGTACTTCTGCAGTTGCAAACTCTGAATTTGTTCGCCTTCAAAATGAAGTTGATTGCATGAAAGAGCAGATGGAGTATGCTGAAGCAGAACATCCAGATCTAATCGAGAAATTTTATGAAATTGCTAGAGATTATTATGGGAGAAGTGATTTATCTCTACTCTAGTGATTCTGTCACTTGCTTTATCTGTTGAACTTCTTATGTTGACATTAATGGTTGTAATAACTTTTATGGTATTTTATCCTTGAACGATTTTATCTTTCAATTAAAATTGCTAATTATGAAAAACATAAGAAGTAAAGATGAACGTGGTCAAAAGTTAAGTCTTTCATATGTCAGTATGCAAGTGTTGATACAAATTGAATGAAATTTTCACAAACAAAATTTAAGCCTATTATGTCATTACGCAAATATTGATGGAAGATAGGATGAACTTTTGTTTACAAAGATTAAGTCTATTATATGTCATTGTGAAAATAGTGATGAAAAATAGAATGAATCTTTGTTTATTCTGCAGTATTGATCTTTCCTGATCCATATCTTTATGTAAATACTGTGCGGGTCCGTAAGTTCTCTTATGTGAGAATTTCAGATTAAATTAATCATGGGTTCTCTTGTGGTTAATTTAATTGAGATTTTTGGATACAAATTCATATTCTTATGTGATTTGTTAATGTCCAAAGAAATCCTTCTTTTCTTGTGAAAGTAAGGTCGCTCTTGTTGTTCTCTCGGGAATGACATTTTATGGGGGAAAGTTCTTAATTGAACTTGTGCTTAATTGCCAAATCTTTGTGGGGAGTGCGACTGTGGAATATTATAGGGGTTATCTTGTATCTTTATAAACTCCTTGATGAATGCATTTAGTTTCGGCTATATGATTGCATGTAAACAAGTTTATATGTGCTTCTCTTTTGGTCATGAAGTGTCTCTATGGAAATTTCATTAGGATCCCACTAATTTTCGTACCTTTGCCAATTTTATTGAAAAAAAGGGAGAGAATTAATGTGTAGTTCACACTACAAATACATATGGTTTTCGGATCATTATGTAAGGGGGGGGGGGGTTTCATGTGAGATGAAGTATTGACTAAGGGGGAGTGATACATATCACCATAGTATTATTGTCGAAGTTGTGATACAATTGAACTTTGATGCTATGTAATAAACACTGTAGAACAATGATTGAGAGCTATTGTCTTCTCATTGTTATAGCTACGGATCTTCAACAACGATGATACTGAGTTGAACACATTTAGAATCATTGGCGTACTTGGAAGTGACGAAGATTTCAAGTAATGTTGAAGAACCAAGGAGATCAAGCATTTGGATGAGAAGCTACAAAGTTTATTTATTTTGTATTCCATATGTATTGATAGTTTTGTCACTAAAATTGACAAAGGGGGAGATTTTTAGAGCACTGCTCGGTCGAACTCGCAAGCGTTGAAATCTCAAGCTTGTTTGTCATGTTTAGTTGCCAAAACTATAAGTCTTGATTTCTAGTCTACTTATAGCTAAGTCTCCGATTAGGATAGTAAGTGTAGTTGAGCCTTAGACTCCACGGCGTTCATTGAATGAAGACGAAGAACTACTCAAGGGAACTTGTAGACTTCATCAACAAAAGGTATGTGGAGACTTGAACTTATCTATTACTCAAAAGTCTATCTATTCTATCTCCTATTTGAGACAAAAGTCGTATTGCTATATAGACTTCAATTATACACATTTGCTATTTCGAGCCGAGTCTATCTTGCTTATCTATTTCTCGAAATATGTTTTGTAAGCTTTCTCTTTAGCCAAGTTCATCTTTACTCGTGACGAAAGTCATGTTGATTATTTCAATAACTTGAAAATCGCTTTGATGAAAATAGTTTGTAAATAACAACTATTTTAACATCCTCTAAGAAAGTTTCAATGATTGAAATGAGAGTTTAGAACGAGTAACCAAGTTTGTATATAGACATAGTTTGTTCTCACATTTGTGTAAAAGTCCAAAACCGGGAACCCAAAGTATGTGTATCCGTACGCGTACTGGCGGTTATTGGAAATCCGGGTAAGTATGCGTACCCGTACGCATACTGGTGTAAGTTTCACGTCTGTGAATTTCTGTTGGAGTTTGGAAGTGAAAAACAAACTCAATCCGGTTACTTAAGTACGCGTACCCGTTTGCATACTTAAGTAGGTTACTTTCTAAAATCGGTTTGTTCATGAACTAAAACATTTATATAATAAGGAATGCAATCTTTGCAAATCGTGGCTATAATGTTCATGAACTGATTCGAGTGAATGAAAATCGATTTTGCTTCAATTGTGTCTTGTATACTTCTATGAGATCTAAGCAATTGAACAACTCTTTAACTAGTTCATTTGAGTCATTTGAACTAGTTATGGTAAAGATGAATAAGGTTGATATGAAAGTGCTTATATGGATCACCATTGGTTAACTATTGTTGAACCAACTAAGTGTACACATTTAGGTACGGTTACTCAAACCTAAATGAAAGTTACATTTTATTTGTGTATAACAAGCTAAGTTCGATCTAACGGTTGAAACGTATTAGCTTGAATCTAATCAGGTTTTCATCTAACGGTGAATATTGAATGCTTTATTAGCAAGGTAACTTAGATTGCAAACCCTGATTTGAAATCTATATAAAGGAGAACTCTAGCAACTGGGAAACCCAATCCCCACACCTCCTGTGTGATACTAGTTGTGTAAGGTAGAGTCGATTCTCCTTTAACCTTAGGTTTTTCACGAAACCCTGTAGGTTAACGACTTAAAGACTTCATTTGGATTGTGAAGCCAGATCCAACTATTTTCTCAGTAGTTGCTTGATCTGATCTTGATGTTTTTATCGTGATTGAGTACAATCATAAGATTGGCTTGAGATTTATATCTCCGATAGGCAAGATAGAAAAGTAGTCACAAATACCTTCGTCTCATCCTTTGTGATTCCATAATGTCTTGTTTCGTTAATCGATTAAGATTATTATGAGGTGATTGATAATACTAGGCTGTTCTTCGGGAATATAAGTCCGGGTTATCAATTGGTTCCTGTTCACCTTGATTTATCAAAAGACGGAACAAAAACTCGTAGGTATATCTGTGGGAGACAGATTTACCTATTCAATAGACTTTTCTGTGTGATACAGATTTGTTTATCAAGTCTTCGACTTTGGGTCGTAGCAACTCTTGGTTGTGGGTAAGATCATCTAAGGGAATCAAGTGCATAGTATCCTGCTGGGATCAGAAATGTAAGGAGCACGACTGTACCTTGAATCAGTGTGAGATTGATAAGGGTTCAACTACATTCCAGACAAAAGTTAGCTTTGTAGTAGGCTAGTGGATGTAGCGGCTTAATACAGTGTGGTGTTCAAATATGGACTAGGTCCCGGGGTTTTTATGCATTTGCGGTTTCCTCGTTAACAAAACTTCTGGTGTCAATGTTATTTCTTTTCCGCATTATATTTTGTTATATAATTTAAATATCACAGGTTGTGCGTTGAATCGATCAATTGGTAAATCCAACATTTGGTTGTTAATTGAAATTGATTGATCCTTGAACATTGATCTTTGGTACCGTTCAAGTTATCTCTCTTATATTCAATCATGCTCGCAAATTATTATTTTTGTGATTGCGGATTGAATTGAGAGATTGAGATATAACTCTTTGATATACTTTTCTTAAGATTGAGTCCAACTGTCTAGTTGATTCCCTTGTAAGTATATTTGAGTTAGTCCATACAGATTGCTAAGCGAAATATTGGGTGAGGTTGTTAGACCCCCGCTTTTTCACAAATTATTTTATGAATGGGTAAAAAATTGTTTGAATTGGAGCAATGAGGATGAGAGATTAACTTGTGGTTATACTTCTACGCCTTCTACGTTACTGTCATCGTATTCTCATATAGGGATACTATATTCTCATTTAGTACGTTCATGAGATATTTCGGGTATAACTTTTCCAAATAAGACTCCTTAAAAAGTTACTAGTAAATAATCTAATATTAATTGGCCATTCGTTACTCTTATAGAAATAAATATCTTCTCATTAGTTTTTTTTCTTTCTTCAAATGTCTTCTTTTTATGTTGAAAATTTTCTTTCTTCAAGTGTTTTAGAAAAATATAAGGAATGAATCTCATGGACAGGTAATATGCATTTAATGTTATTAATTGATGACTTGATGGTTTTACTTGAGAAAAATCTTCTTGGGGTTCAAGTGTGAGATACTTTATGTGATGAGTGACACGAGTAATGGGGATTTTGTTACCTGACTCGAACCACTTTACATTCAGCTACAAATTCATTATTTGTGGATATTTTCTCCAACTCCGTTTTGCATCTTGCTTCTAGCGGCCGCTTACTAATTATTCTTTTATTTGTGCTGCTTTTGGGTAGTGGTATTTGTTTTTATGTTCTTACTTTGTATTGTAATTTTTAATTATCAATATAATAGCATTGAGCTTGCTATCAAAAAAATAAAATAATAATAATTAAATGATCTGACATCTGACTGGACCTAATCTTACTGGTCTACTCAAATCTCATTTTAGATTTATAAGGTAAAATCCAGTGGGGGTGGGTAAATTTGGTTATTTTAGGGTCCAGGTGGATAGGCAAATCCATCTTTGGTAAGTGTGGAAAATACATATCGCTGGAGAATGAACATATCGTCCTTGATAAGGATAGTCGTTCCATGTTGAACCAAGGGTCATCACATATTGATCTAGGACTCGTACAAATCCTAAATGGTCGTCTATATAACAGATCATAACAGATACATTTATATCCAACGCATTGGCGGAACCAGGATTGAAGACCCGGGGGGGGGGGGGGGGGAGTGTACAATTTTTTTTTTTTTTTATCTCAGCAAAAAAAAGAAAAAAAAGAGGTTATCTATTAGAAAAATATAATCCTTCAATGAATTATCCAAGTGACATTCATCATAAGATAGCTCGCTAGTGTGACAACCCGAATCAATAACAATAGTCCGTCCGACCCTATTATCAGTAATTCAAGGTTTTCACTACATGAACGTAGATTCACATAGCTCACACTAGCTCAGAAAAATATTTGTTTTAAATAAAATAGAAAAGAAAGAAGTTTTATCACATTAACAAGTTATGAAATAGACGAACACATTCCACTAACGAAAGAATTACGTATTAACAACCTTATTAAGAAAATAATATTTAATAATGTTATAATATTTTTGAAAATAAGGGAAAACGAAATCGGAAGAAAACTTCATCAAGGAAGGGGTCCGGTTTCTTCCCGGATACAGCAGCTGAAACTCGAGAAAACTCCAAGATTAATCACTTACTTACCCAGCTACCTGAAAATGAAATCAACACAAGGTCAGAACCTTGTAAATTGCAAGTTCACTCTTAAATCATAAACTTAACTATTGAAAGTAAAAGCCTTGCAAGTAATATGTAAGATAACTCATATTAACTACGAAACATCGTCATATGTAAAGTTCAGTAATACAAACCATTTTGTTACCAAGAAACTTCCTTAAACTCACACATATTAGACAGCATCACACACCATAAGATTACTTCCTACCGTGACACACAAGTTATTCACGTCAAACTTGAGGCCCTGATCTCGGCGAAAGATAATTAAACATACAAGTAACCACTTCCCACCGGACTCACATACATGTATCCCTGATCTCGACAACAACAAAAAACTGAATGGATGCCCACTGCGACTCACAAACTATCTTGCATATAGATGTGGCCCTGATTTCAGCATACAACATAAACAACACATACTTACTACCACCACCCACCGCAACACACCTTCTATTTCCCAAATACATAGAGGTGGCCCTGATCTCGGATATACAACAAAATACAATGTCAATAAATCTTAACAAAACAGAATGCATAGTATAATGAATACAACACTGCACACCACAAACAAACAAAACTGCAGCATCTAGCATTTGAAGGTAAAAGGTGACGTTCCACTTACCTGATCTTTATGAAATTTAACCTCCAGACTTATAAGAACCTAGGATACAACATATTAAAATTTCAGAAGGTTCTAACGGCTACAAACTCTGTACTAAGGTACTGAACGGACCTGAACCTGACATGGTTTACTGCAGACGCAGTCACAACTAGTAGGACTTTTGGGGTATCAAACAAACTCGGATCTTCCTGAAATTTTTACAGGACAATTATAATAATAGGTGTCATATGAAGTTAAAATATGAACAAAATCAAACGGTTGGATAATTCATACAATAGCTTAATCGGTACCACTTAGTGTCTGAATTCTGCAGAAATACAGTTAGGAAAATCAATCGATTCGGAGCCTTACCGGTGTCCGATCGTCTTCAATATTTAATAGAATACACATGAGATACAAATATAAAACATATTCAAAATTAAGATATAACCAACGGTTGTAAATTTATTTACAGACCAAAATATATCTGCTACGTTTTGTTGCGTTCTAGGGTTTCAAAGACATGAAGATTTATGGTTCACTCTATTAAGGATTTTGACCTACCATGATAATTGAAAACTAAAAAAATCATTATACAATCATTATCAAATTGATAAAGCAAGAATAAACTTGCTTCTTGATGAAGATAAAACAGGAACCAATCGAGAAGAACAATCAACTAGCAATCCAAAACCAAATCAGCTACAACCCTAGTCCCTTTTACCCAGATGCTCCCTTTTCTCAATTTCTAATATCCTGATATATTTGCGAAACTAAGTTTATACCCTTTTCTTAAAAACCTAGTTAGAGATATTATAACCCAGACTACATATTATGTTAAGGGCAACGTATATATCCAATAATACACATTATATCTTACACTCTATAGCACTCTCTACAAATTATGGATTTTATCTAGTAATTCATAATAATGGACTAACGGGGT